>PVKM010025270.1:0-20043 GCA_004027735.1 Carollia perspicillata
ACCTGTGCACACCTGTGACACTTGCACTTTCAAAAACGTGCTACAAAATTAGGTAGGTTTTCCAAAATATTTTATCTATGTCTTCTTCCAGGGTTCTCAAGCTTATTCTGGCTGAGAAGGCAAAGTTTTACCAAAAATATGCACTGTGTTCACAGTCTGGGACACAAATACTCACAGTAACAGATTTTTGGAAGTATGCCTAGTGCAAAGAATATGGTCATACAGACTAAGTGAATAATCACTTAAAGGCAATCTGACTCTTCAGTTCACAGTGTGATCAGCTAGCAAAGAGAAAGTCACCTGCAGTGTGGTGGCTGCTCTAGAAAAATGGAAACATTCTTCTTAAGACAAAAATATTAAAATTCCTGAACTGCTTTGTGCCTTGGTTTTCTCAGCAGTAAAAGAGGGATGGCACTAACATTCCCTCATAGTATTATTCTGAATATTAATTGGGACACTCCATACATAGCACTCAGAATAATGCTTGACAAGTAATAAAATATCAAATAAATATTAGATATTATTATTAGCTTAGAAAAATATTCTGGAGGTCCATTCTGATGGTGGAAGATAAAACTCCTCAGGTTAGACTAGGAAAGGATTGAGGTCAAAACCAAACTGGTCTGCTCTGAATGATTCAATAACAAGGATTTAGTATTATTGTGATAGCTTAAAGAAGAGGCAGTAAGAAGCCCAAAATGAGGAGGAGGGAACACGAGAAAGAGGCCTTCAGAAGCCAGGGTGAAAGGGTTTCAGCCAGATGGCAAATGGACCAAGCTGATGGAGTTAGACAAACTTACAGACATGGGGCATCTGACCTTCAAATTTAAATTGTCTATGCTAACTTTATCTTTTGAACCCTGCAGCACTGAGTAACAGACAGTGGCCACAAGAAATGAGGGGGCGAGCAAAAAAAATGGAGAATCAATCAGAGGGCAGGTGTCAGCTACAATGATTACAAGAGAATTAAATAGGAATCTGCAGCCTTTGCTTTGAAGAAATCTGGGAAATAGAGAGAGGGCAGTAGACTCCTCTTAGCACGAAGGGTGGAATTTGAATTATTTGAATATTCATGGCAGGGTGATCTCAGGTAGCAAATAGACTTAGAAGCGTCAAATAACAATCATCTTAAATTACCTGCCCTGAAGAGCTCTGTATTCTTCTTGTGACTCTAGTTGTCTCTTAATCTCTAGTTATTGCCTCCTCTAGGATCCTAGCACTTTGCACTCAGGTGAATATAGGCAAGTTGGTAGTGTTGGTTGGAATTTGCCAATCAGGAAGGGCTAATATATTCAGCTGCGGACTGCTTACTGAGCACTTACTCTAAGCCCAGAATCGTGCTGGGCATATTCCTATACCAAAAACACACTGACAATAGGGTAAGTTGAAAATGGCCACTTTTTAACTGTTGCCATCCTTTTATTGAAGATTCTCAAAGCCCATTTTTAGTTTAAGAGCTAAACAACTCTGGATTTGACTAATCCATGGGCTGGGCCTATGCAGTAGGACATAGCTCACCAGGAAAATACACTGTCATTTTAACAAGCTGACGGGAAACAGACCTGAAGTTCCAGAAATATCCTCAGAACTCAAGGTGCACAAAGAGATTTTTTTGATATGATATTCTCCTTTTGCCACAATTACACACACGTAAACAAACATTTAGACACATACATTAAAAGGGCATACTGAAAACACTTTTAGCTAAACTATTTTAGCTTATAAGAACATTATACACACACACACACACATACATACAAGAGGTCTGCCCAGAAAAAGCCTAGCCATTGCTAATATAAAGAGAAGAGTTTGCATGACATCGATGTAACCTGGCAGCCAAGGAGAGTAGACTGGAATGCACATGCATGAACAGTGATGACTTCACAGTGGGGGTCATAGATGTCATTGAGTAAGCATGTGCACTGCGTGTCGGTCTCATTCAAAATGACTGAGCAAGGAGAGCAACGCATCTGCATCAGATTTTGCGTTAGGCTTGAACATTCTTCTGCAGGAAATATCCAGATGATTCAGAAGGCCGAAGCCATGGGCAACTGTGATTAGCAGCTTTATCATGACAACGCACTCACTCATGCATCACGTCCTGTGCAGAGTTTTTTGGTAAAACATCAAATCACCCAGGTGACTCAGCCCCGCTACAGCCCAGATTCGGTGCCCCGTGACTTCTGGCTTTTCCCAAAACTACATTAATGTCTCTGTTCTTCATATTACACATCTGGATACCTTCTAGGCACACTATATACCCATACGGTTAACATGCACTCATAGTTAAGTGTATAAATGTACACTAATATGTAAGTATATACAACTATATGATAACATATATATTACATTAGTAATCCCACATTAGTATTCCACTCAAAGTGATATGCTGATCCTCAGAGAAAAACCCTGTGTATGTACACTTGAAGACAAAGTACCTGAAACACTGTAGTCCTGCAGGGCTCTGAAAGGGTTGCTCTTTCTCAGTAAGCAGGCTCTATAATACAGTGCTAACCAGTTGTTAGGATCTAAGTGAATTGCAACAGAAAGGTCTTGAGTGGCTTGCTTATAAAGACGCCGTTTAAAATATGCTCTCCCTCGGTATGTCCTAGACAAAGAAAAGACATTCATTTTAACATGTATTGCAAAATATACACTTACCCTTTATGGCAAATCTATACAACTGATTTCATATTTAATAATGTGTGTTTATTTCTCCTTGCTTCTCAAGAAGGTTGATCACAAAGTTAATAGCAAAAAGGATATAAACTTTTTATAAATATAGCCATCATACTTTATTGTATATAACCATATGCTTATTAACAACATACTCCATATTGTTTGCCTACTAATTTTATAACATTCCTTTACACTTATCAGAGAGGTATGTCAGTAAAATAATACGAGATTTTAAATTTTTCATTATTTTTGAGTACCCAAAATGTAAGGCTCTAATGTACACCAGACTGTGCTATAGAAAAATCGAATAATTCATTTTGAACAAAATATGCCTCACTGCATAGAACTGTTATGGCATTTTTACCCCCAAGACTGAGGATGTGCCCAAATAAATGGGAAGCTGTTCTACATGTATAAAAGCTACTATATCAGTTCTGTGGATCGGATTCTATCTCTGCTAACATTGACTCTGATTTCAAAATTATATTATTGAATTATACTCAAAATTATCACAGTACATCAATTCCTGAAAATCTCATTTTCAATCACTTAATAATATAGAGCAAATCAGCTTTTAGAAATAAAGGAAAAACAGGAGGAATCACTAGTAGGCTGCCTGCTCTGATGACAGTAAATCCAAGGGGAAGACAAAAGCAGCTCAAAAGGGTACATTATGAAAACAATAGTAATTTTGAGAAAGGAATGCAGACGGTGTACTGGCAGACTGGTAACGGAGGTCTTTCAAAAGCACTACACATCCTGAGATCTAGGATATTTTATCCTGGAACAAAATACTTTTTTACCCCATCTTTTAGAAATGTCTGATTTATTTCCTAACGAATATAAGAATTATATACTTATTTTTAATTATTTCTGGTTGCTAGAGAATATTACTAATTATTTTTCAGCATATAGATGCTTTTGAACTTAAAATCTTACATAATAAACCTTTAGTAATATTTTTGCGGGATGCCATTAAATCATGTCAATTCTTCAAACACACTGACTTTCGCATCTGTCCCTTCTTTCATTTCTACTCCTCAGTTCCTCAGACTCGCATCTGAAGTACTGAGCTGAAGTGAACCTCAGCTCCCACCTAAGCTACTATCTGGTCCGTTCACAAAATAAAGATCTCTTTTTTCAAAAAACGAAAACAAAACATTTTACAGCCCCTGGTTGATGATAAGGCCGTATATTTTTAAATGGGATACAAGCCCCTCCCCCTGCCATAAGATAACAGCCTCTTACAATACCTTGAGTTAACAACCTTCTCGTTCTTCTCCATCTAATCTGGTGCCTTCCTGCAACTAATCCCCCTTTAAATCAAAAAGTAGATAACCACAATAGACCATTAACTAGGGAAGAATTTTTAAAGAGTTTCAAAAGAGTTTTCTGTTTCTTCAAATGAGATAATTTTAGAAGTGAGTCATTTTGAACTTTCAAAGAACAGAAATTATCCTATCCTCAAAGACATGTTTCTAAGCTGAAAGGCATAATTCATTTTGAGAAAGCAGCCAAATTCTAAAATAAATATCTGACTGAAAGTAGTGAACAATCTTACTAGGAATATAGATGAAAAATCTTAAAGAAAGTAAAGACGAAGAGAACCATTTAATGATGTTCTATCTAACTATATTATGGTCAAAAGACATTTATCCTTGAAAATTAGCTTATTAGCATGAGAGTCTTAAAAGCAGATTACAGGGGGGAAAATCAAACAAGAGTAAAAATCTATTGAAGAACACATGGCTCAAAAATTACAACTATGATATATATATTTTTTTGGTTAAAGCCAAAGGCAGTTTTATTAAATTCAAAATGTGAAGATTCTCATTATCACTAACATTATTGTTAAATTAAAGTCCGTGCAGTGATTAAAAAAAGACTTGGGAGATCAGAGAACAAAAATGGTAACGTAGGAAACTCTAAAACTCCATCCTCCCGCAAAAGCAATGGAGAGCCAGCAAAAATGGTCAGAAATGTTCTTGGAGCTCTGGGAACTAACTGAAAACGCAACCAAGGGAATGCTTAATAAATGGGGCGGGGTGGAGGGGAGCAGGGGGGTGAACCACCAAATTTTAGTGAGAGAGCTCTGTGGTCCTCTCACTAACCCTATTTCCCAGCTCAGTGCTGGCCTTGAGGACAGCCTGCATTCCTGGTGCAGGTGACGACCATTACAAGAGGGGGCAGTACAAATCTTGTCCTCAAGGAACCGTAGCAGTGTCTTCGACCCCCCTGGCAGTTCACTGAAGGACTGGCTCAAGAGTTGCCCTGTTTTGTCTGCCCTGAAGCTCTCCCAGGGCTGATGTGGCTTTCTGGATGGTACAGTATTTATCAAAAACAATGAAAAGCAAATGTCACTGCTGCCATCTGGGACAAGGGATGACTGTTGAGGCAAGCAGTAAACAGACCAAGCAGGCCTGGAAGCAAGAATCTGGAGAAGGAGTTACCTAAGGGAGTGAGGGCTGCGGAAAGTTTCCACGTATGCCACGGACTCTAGAAAACCCTATGCAAGCCGCAGGCTGGAAGCATGCGCAGGAAAATAATGAAGAAAATGAAAATTGAAGCCCGGTGAGTTAATGCTGCATGCCCACTAGGAGGGCTAAAGTTTCAAAGTCATAACAATACCTAGCGCTGGTGTGGAACTCACATGCACTGCTGATAGTACAACCACTTTGGAAAATTTGTTTGTCCCATTAGCTGAATACTTGCACACCCTATGAACCAGATATTCTACTCCTGGTTGTGCATCCAACAAAAATGCATATATATGTCTGTGGGGGATACACTTCAAGACCCCCAGGAAATGCCTGAAACCACATGTTTTTTCCTATAATACATACATATAATAAAATTTAATGTATTAGGCACAGTAAGAGATGAACAACAATAACTAATAATAATATAAAATAATTATAACAATATACCATAATAAAAGTAATGTGAATGGTCTCTCTCAAAATATCTTATTGTACTATATTCACCTTTTCATCTAAAGGAATACTTTCTGGCTTCTCTTTGGCATATCTGAATTGCTAGCATCACTGCTCTTGCACTTTGGGGACATTATTAAGTGACCCAAGGGCTACGTGGAGCATGAGCCCTGGGACAGTTGGTTTGATGACCCAGGTGTGACTACGTGACTGATGGGCAAGTCGAGTGCACAGCGTGGACGGACAGACACACTGGAGAAAGGGAAGATTCACATCCCAGGCAGGTCAGCACAGCAAACTGCAATCTAAAACTTATGAATTGTTTATTTCTGGGCTTGTCCATTTAATATTTTCAGACAGGTAACCGAAACCAAGGAAAATGAAACCATCGATGAGGGGGATCTACTATATGTGTGTACTAAGAGACATGTGCAAAAATGTTGAAGGAAACACTATTCATAATCATCAAAAACCAGGAACACTCAAATGTTTGTTAACAGTAAAGTGGATAGGTAACTTGTCATATCCATGAAGCTGGATACTATAAAAAATTTAAAAGAGTGAACTAGAGCCACATGTAATAGTTATACAGTATTCAGCAAAAGAATCAATACGTGAAGGAATATGACTGTCTGATTCTATTTCTGTAAAGTCAAAAAAACAGACAAAACGAAACTGAAAATATTTAGGGACACATATTATGTGACGACACCAAAAAGAACTACAAGGAAGTGATTAAAAGTCAGGACGTGGTAACCTTCTGGGGAAGCAAAGGCACAAGGGAGTTTCCAGAGTGTTGCAAATGTTTCTTGACCTGGTGTTAGTTGTGCAGGTATTTATATTGTGATAAGTCATTAAGCTTCACATTTGTGTTTCGTACACTTTTGTGGATGCACGCTTCATTTTATCATAAAACTTTTAATTCTGAACAAAAATTGTGAGTGAAAAAATGAGCAAGAATGATTATACACACATTTTAAAGCTCTTCATGACAAAATTTAAAAGCAACAAAATGAGAACTATGTTATGCACAATAAGACTGGAAGAACAACATTTCATAGCAAAGTTATAGGAAGATATTATAGAAATCTAGATAATCAGTTCTCTGTACTCAGTGAATACCAAGGATATGTAAAGATATTCAAAGAATAATAACATAGGCCAATACGTTAAAAATTAATAATGTAACTAGTATCTAGAAAATGCTAATGAAACTCTGATTTGTCATTTGTACCTTTTAAATTAAATTAACCACTACTGTTAGGGTACAGGTAAAGATTCTCATTCACAGGTAGAACTAACAACCGACACACTGCTCTAAAGGGCTGTCTGATGTATTTCAAGAATTTTCTTTTCTGAAAATGTAGTTATTTCAAAAAATATTATAACGACAAAAATCACAGATAAAATAATTCTTACCTTGCTTGAGAATTTTTGTGATCTATATCTAACAAGGCTGTAAAGTCCTGGATGGCTGCATTCCAGCTCTCATTTTCATAGTAAAACATTCCACGCTTCAATAATGCATCTGTTCTTGTGGGATCATACAAAATGCACTTCATGGGGAGGGGTGGGGGGGAAGGGAGACACAAAAACATATCACATAATGAAAAAAAAGAACGAGAAAAGTATATAACCCCGTAGGAAATTAAATAAACTATGGTCACATTTTTAACTCAGATTATATAAAAGCAAACTACTTTAGATGTAAATTTTGACATTTGCATTTAAAACCCACTTTTTTAGGAGGTCCACTTATCATCAAATTCTGGAAAGAGGAGGTTTTCTAAAGGAGGAGGAGAAAACAACATATGCAAGCAACCAAGGCTTTAGTCCACTGAAATTTTTACTGATAACATTTTATAAGACAATTGTTCAGCTAGAGTAGCGCTATATTGGATCTATCAATTTTATCCCAATTATATCTCCAGCACTTTGTCCCAATTAAAGATAATACATATTAGACCACCTCAAGGTTGACTCGATCAAATAAAATGTGGATTAATGTAGTCCCTAAAATTGAAAAACAAATGAATTGGTACTGGCATGGTTCATTTATTTCACACTGACATACAAGCAATAGAATGAAAAGACTAAATCGTTGTATACTCAGTTATAAAGCTCCTCACTTATTGACAGTGGGGAAAAAATAAAGCTCGAAGACTACCAAGCATTTCTTAAAACGAAAAAAAATCTCTACAAAGTTAGTTTGACCTCAAGTTACTTCATTAGTCAATTTTTAAACTATTGGTGCTAGAGGGAGGAAATGAACAAAATAGATAATTTAATGATTTCAATATCTTCAAAAGAAAATATTAAAAGTATTTTTTCAAGACCAGGAGTTACCAAAGCTTACAGTATTCTCTTGAAGCAAAAATACTGTCAAGTATATGGCTAACCATCAAGGATTGAGAAACAGGGCAGCTGGGAAAATGAAAAGGTAAATTATTTAAGTAACTTTTAAATTCTCAATGGTACGAGAACTAAGAATTTAGAGTTAAAAGTCAGAAGATCAAGGTTAAAATCCTGCTGCAATCTGAGGAATACTTTGCCTGACTGTAGCGCCTCCATGTACAATTCAGCTAAAAGTTCACTTCCTCTGGGATTTCCTTGACATCCCCCTGCCAAATAAAAATTACTCACCCATTATTCTTACTTTTTTATAGGAGCCATCAGAATTTGTAGTTACATATTTATGTGTGTCTTTCTTTCTTTAATGTCTGTCCTTTGAACTGTAGGCTCCATGTAGAGGACACATGCCTGTTTTTTTCACTAAGATTTATTCACTACATTATAGAATGCCTCAATCAATAAATATTTATGTGTGAATGAATGAATGAGTGAACTATCCAGTGAGCACCGCTTCTTTGGAAGTTTTGCTGCAGAAGAGAATCAGCTTTTTGTGTCAAGAGTTAAGTAGAAAATGGATTTTCTCTATTGTTTGAAGGAAAGAAACAAGTTTCAAAGGTCTCCTTAACCACTGTTTCGAGGTTGAAGAGGAGAACTGGGAGGGCCAAGTCCCCTCAGAGTTGCCTCAAATGCTCCAAAACCCAACTCTTGGATGTAAATCCATTCATTGATTAACAATGGTGGTTTTAAAAATTTGACATAGTGTTAATATCATTTCCAGTAATGAATGCTCTAGGTCTTAATCTACAGTAAATTAGTTTTGATTATACAACATATATGAAAGAACTGTGACAATTTGCTATAACATTTGAATGAGACTATCATAATCTAAAATATATAAATAACGGCAGCATCACATGTGATACAACTTACTTTCGCAAAGTCATCCATGGCCAACACTCTGTTTGTTATTTCATACATCTCACCCCTCCTGAAATATATGTCAGCATCCGTGGGCTTGCACTTAATTGCCTGGGTATAGTTTAGAATTGCCAGAGTGATATCTTTTTTTTTCCTGTAAATTTCTGCCTTGGACAAATATGCCTCTAAAGACAATATAAAAGGTACAAGTTAGTGTTACAGTCCTTTTATTAACTATGAAAAATCTTAAAGATTAATCTGTCTTCCTCCAAAACTGTAGTCTTAGAATAAAGTTTCCCTATCATACTTTCTTAACTATTTAATGCAAGGGTATTTTTTTTTTCAACAATGCAAAATTTGTTCTCAAAGTCTGGATAAATACTCAATTATGGTTAAAAGTATTCTCAATTTCAATTTGAAGTAACAAAAATTAACTATCACTTTTTTGAATGTCCGAAATGTCTCATAACTTTTTAGCACTGGTAGTAAAAAGTTAGATTTTGATGTCACAAAATTTTATGCAGTTTTAGCAAAGATCAGCAGAAATCAAAAACCATTTAATAAGCTCATGCTACATTCTAGAGGTATGTTGTTGTTGCTGGGATACAAAGATTAATATGACATTTCCTTATTCCCAAAAAGTTTCACATGCAGTCAGCCGTTCAAGTTGTTAGAATATGTCACATAAGGTTAAATGTGTGGATTTCATCCGGCCACGTCATAGGAACACTACAACTCTAACTCAGAGATTTGTGGTCAAGAAAAGACTTGTGAATCACTTCTAAAGCTAAAATGTTTAAGTACATATTCTCCTGGGATAAACAGTAAGCAATCAATTTATTGTAATGTATATCAAGGACATTAACATTTCAAACCATGGTGAGTATTTTGAAAACAATATAGGATCATATGAGTCTTAAATTTATAATATCAGTAGTAAATTTACTTTAGGAGTACCACAGCCTGTTTGGAGACCTAGGTCTATTTATTTACGTATCTTCCTAGTACCACTAAATGGCCAAAGATTAGGTAAAGCTATAACTAATAACTGTGCAGTAAACCTACCTGCATTATTTTTATTATATTTATTTATATAATTCAAGTCATCCAAAGCTTCATTAATTTTGTCTTGGAAAAGATAAATGAGATGCCGGTGCCAAAAGGCATTGAGAAACAATGGTTCCAAGCGTATAGCCTAGAAAATATATGTACAAATTCAACGCGAGTTGATTCATTAAAGGAAAATATCCTAGCAAGTTTCTTGTCTTTCTTTTTTGAACTTAATCTTTATTTTATTTTTTCCACTGCCATGTATTTCCCTTGAGCGATCCCCTCCCCTGAGCAATCACCACCCTGTTGTCCCTGTGCATGAGTCCTTTTTCCTTTTTGCTCGATCCCTCCGCCCCCAACCGACCCCCAACCTAGCCGTCATCTGCTCTCCATCTCTGAGTCTGTCTCTGTTTTGTTTGTTAGCTCAGTTTGTTCATTAGATTCCACATCTGAGTGAACACTCAATCCCAATGGCTTCCGTGTGTATGATATAAAATAGTACCTCCCAATTTGGCAAACAAAATCTAGTGCTTTTAATATATATTATTTACAAATGTCAATAAATATAATTTTACAATCCCAAATGCACACTACAAATTCATTGTTCAAAATTTTAGTAAAAATTCTCATCTGATTATATGCAAGTGTAAATTGTTAACATTGTTCTCTTGACTAAATAAAACTTACTTCCTGTAGATCGCTCATGGCACTCTGTAATTTTCCCAGTTTCCTGCGCAGAGCTCCACGCCGACAATATGCAAACGCAGGATATGTTTTCTTATTATTTATTTCTTCAGTCAAGATCTCCACTTCAGATTCAAAATGTTTAATGACCTCTGGAGGAAGACCACACTTCAAAGAATCACTTAGTTCCAGTTTCGGTGGTTCTTTCACTTCGTCAGACACGTCTTTCTGAACACACGTAGTAACAACTTTCTCTTTTGTGGTTGTCTTCTGAGGTTTATGCTTAGAGAATATATCAAGAACCCATGTTCGAGTGTCAGTGTTTTCTGGAATCCCTCCCATACTTTGGGCAAATTTGTCAAAATTTAAAACTGAAGGTATGCTAGGACATCGTATTTGACGTTCATACAATGGAACTCTGAGCAAACATTTCTTCTGTCCAGGAAGGATTCCGTGAGATGTTGCCCTAATTTTTAAAAGAGTGATTTTTAATTTATATAAGCATAATTATTTTTATAACCAATAAGTCAATTCAGCTACAAACAAAATTACTCTTTCTCTGTTGTGCATCAGAGTCACCCAGAGACTTACTTGTTCAACACAGATTTCTGGTGGATTCGCTGGATTTGGTGGTCACAATTACCAAAATAAACCACAGAGGTAAAATAGTAACCGTATGATTTTAACTCACAAGGATCTGTGGCAGTAACTAAATGACCGCAGGGCCTTAGAAATGGGACAGAAGGGGAGCCTGCTAGGGTGCTGTTTGACTTACACCGGTGAAAAAATTCTAGGTCTTCTAGGTCTTCACAACCTCTTACCCAGCTCTCAGGCCTAAGCCAGGTCATGATCCAAAACTTCTCACTTGACAAGAAGGCCAAAACAGGTCCCACTGAGGACGTGTCTTGCTATGTGGTCTCAGTGTATTATTTAATGAATTATTCTCCAAAACCTTTCAAAGATCTGGGGAAGAGTAAATAGCCAAATCTTTGGGGGCTTATTAGATACCAGCTATAAACTTATGCTAATCCACAGATACCCACTGTGGATGCCAAGGAAGTCCATCAATCAAATTAGGGAATTCTGAAGGTTAAGTGGTAGACATAATTTTGGCTTAAAACTACCTAACAGTGGATCTGGTGAGATACGGACCCATTCTTGGATAATTCCCCTAGTCTCATAATGTGTAGTAGTAAAGAATCAACTTAATAACTACGTAAACTATATACTGAGGGAGACAATGGTAGTAAAGATCAAATAGAAATCTCTGGAAAGGTCCCGTTTCATCCCATACCACCATTCACAATAGTGTACTACGAGCAATAGCTGATGATCAGGAAAATCACAGCTTAGTGGCACTAAGAAAAATATGTCACCTTGTGTCTCTAGAAAATAAGTTCTGCCTCTCTTGGGGTCTTGGGGGTGCAGCAGAGCAAGACGGGCCAAGAAAACCAGGGCCAAACCCACGGATTTGCTTCCAGGAGCAGGCCAAGTTTGAAAGTGTTGACAGTGGGGATCAAAAATGAGTGTGATTAAGTAATCTTAAAGGTCTGATATAAAATGGTAAGAAGGATATTGCTGGGTTAACCAAGTTAAGATTAGTGAAAGAAAGATCTCAAACTATAAAATAAAATTTTTAAATATGTTCCATAAACTTATTTTTTAAAAAACAATTATTTCATAGTAACACTGTGGTAAATTATTGTACGATTTAGATTAAAGAAAGTAGGAAAGCTATACTAATGTATTATATTAGATCAGACTCCAGTCAAGATGGAAACATAGGTAAAAATGGCCCACCTCCTCACACAACCACAGCAAAAATTATAACTAGACTACAAAACAAATATCACCCAGAATCATCAGAAAACTGAGCTATATGGAAGTCCAAAAACCAAGGAATTAATCCAGATGGACAGGAGCGGCGGAAACATGGAGATACACGGAGAAGTGCAGACGCAGAGACACGTAGAGAAACATAGAATGGGCGGTCCCACACCCATGTGTGGTGGATAAAAATCAGGAGGGCTACCTTGGGAGTGAGGGATCCCAGTCCCACACCATATCACCCAGCCCAGGGTTCTAGTGCCAGGAAGGTAAGTCCCTATAACTTCCAGCTATAAAAGCTAGTGGGGGTTAAGTCAGCAAAAGAAACTGCAGGATTCTCAGGAGTCTCCTCTTAAAGGGCCCACAACAGACTTAGGACTTACACAGACTCACTCTCTCTGGGCTTCAGCTCCAGGGCAACAGCTGGAAAGTCACCAGTGACATATAGGGAAAAACTGAAGTGTCTAGCATCAGGGCGAGTGCCAGGGGGAAACATTCTCCCAGACAATGCCAGGAAGGAAGTGGCACTGTCACCTCTCTGAGCCCTCCCGACCACAGAGGCACAGAGCAGTGAAGCAGGTTGCCCTGCCCTGCTGATTACCTAAAGCTCTGCCTCATTCAACTTACTGGTACACTTTTCTCCAATAGGCCATGCTACTAAGGCAGGGAGACAAAGCAGCTCTACCTAAGACACAGAAACAAACAGAAAGAGGCTGCCAAAATGAGGAGAAATAGAAATATGGCCCAAATGAAAGAACAGAACAAAACTCCAGAAAAAGAACTAAAGGAAATGGAGATAAGCAATCTATCAGATGGCAGAGTTCAAAACACTGGTTATAAAGATGCTCAAGGAACTCACTGGGTACTTCAACAGTATAAAAATGATCCAATCAGAAATGAAGGAGAGATTAATTGAAATAAAGAACAATTTGCAGGGAATCAACAGTGGAGTGGATGAAGCTGAGAATCAAAATAAATGACTTGGAACTTAAGAAAGGAAAAAAGCATTCAATGAGAACAGCGAGAAGAAAACAGATGAGGAGAGGCTAAGAAGCCTCTGGTTCAACTTCAAACATACTAACACTTGAATCACAGGGGTGCCGGAAGGAGAAGAAAAGAACAAGAAATTGAAAACCCATTTGAAAAAATAATGAATTCCTTAATTTGGTGAAGGAAATAGACATACAAGTCCAGGAAACACGGAGAGCCCCAAACGAGGTGGACCCGAAGAGAAATATACCAAGACACATCATAATTAAATTACCCAACATTAAAGATATGAAGAGAAAAAGAGAGAGTTACCTACAAAGGAGTTCCCATAAGACTGTCAGCTGATTTCTCAAAAGAAACTTTGAAGGCTAGAAAGGACTGCAAGAAGTATCCAAAGTGATGAAAAGCAAGGACTTACAACTTAGATTACTCTATCCAGCAAAGCTATCATTTAGAATGGAAGGGCAGATAAAATGCTTCCCAGATAAGGTCAAGTTCAAGGAGTTCATCATCCCCACACCGTTATCATATGAAATGTTAAAGAGACCTATTCAAGAAAAATGAGAAGATCATAACTATGAACATTAAAATGGCAATAAATTCACAACTATCAACAATTGAATCTAAACAACAAACTAAGCAAACAAGCAAAACAGAAATAAAATCATAGAGGTGGAGATCATTTGGAGGGTTATCAGTTAGGAGTGGGAAAGGGGAGAATGGGGGGAAGTGTACAGGGATTAAAAAGTGCAAATTGGTAGGTACAAAATAGACAGGGGGGTGTTAAGAACAGTATAGAAAATGGAGTAGCCAAAGAATTTACATGCACGACCCATGGACATGAACTAAGGGCGGGAGGTATTGCTGGAGGGAATATGGGATACCAGATGGAGGAGAGCAAAGAGGAAAAATTGGAACAACTATAGCAGCATAATAAACAGTATATATATATTTAAAATAATAAGTAAATAATAAAAATGGTTTTTCAGAGTAGGGACTAGATTGAGAGCTCAGGCTGCCTTCTGCTTACTGACATGGTTTAAAACAAACAAACTTCAAACAAACAAAAAAAAGATCAATATTCCCACAGCTTGTTTTACTGCCTTGACCTCTACCTCATCCTATGGTTCTTCTTACCCCTCTTGGCAGTCTATACAAATTTCAACTTCACTTATTAAAAAGCACATAAATCTCTTTAAATAGATACTCATAATCAAAATGATAAAGGGACAGGAAGCAGTGAAACATCCCCCAAAGCAGTGTTGAATCTGCTTATATCCTTTACAGAAACAGAAGTCACCTCAGTCATGGCCAAAACGATGCTGTGGGTATGCTTCCTGGGATGGTGACTATTCAGAATACTTTGAAACGAGCAAATGTATTGGAATCTTCTGATTCTGATCTGAAACATGTATCAACTTAGAAAAACCTACCTAAAGTTTTCTAAAGATGACCTAACAAAAAAGCTTCCAGGTATATTTGCTGCAGGGGAAATTTAAGTATAGGTCGTGTGCAGAGAACTCAGTACTCGACTGGCATTCTCCCCTAGGACTGGTCCCTACTGTACTCTGTCACTTACACTTTCCTTACAGTTATTCCCCATTCTCCCCATCTTCTAAGGGACAATGAGTCGCCACAATAATGTGTAATTCACTCTTTTTCAGAACCAGCAAGTCTTTATAACAATAAAGTGAACAAAACATTTATGACTCTCTTAGCACCAGAAAAGTCTTTTCTAAAAAACATACGTTTAATGAATTCTTTACTGTCATTTGGGTATGTCGAAAGAGAACAAAGCTCAGGACTTTGGGAAACTATTTTGACAGCTCTTGGGTCATAAGAAGTTCTATCCCGAACACTAAACTATAACATGCCTGGATTTTCAATAGCTTCTATTTCAGGCCTCTCCACATTTTAAAGCATGCTAGATACTATTACCTCCAAGTAAGAAGAAAAATGATCTCTTTGTATTGATCTCTGAGTTAGGGCTCATAACATACAAAAAACAGTTTGTCTATCTGGTTTTGTTACTCATTTCAATAGTTTTAAAAGACAGTAAACTATTTTGACTTTTGAATGGGTGATATTTGTTTGGAGCAGAGGTTGGGTCCTAGATCACCTCAAAAAATAACTTAGTAGAGTTTCTTTCTTTCCATTAAAAGATTTTATATAGCCATCAAATTGATTTAGTTTTACTTCTTGTCTGGGAAGCATGTCCTTACATTAGCCACACTTTCAATGAGTGAATTATAAAATTAAGACCAAAACCACAATGCACTTTATAAACTATAACAATTATTGGTTAAACAAGACCTTTTTAGAATATTTGGAGGCTTGGATAACTCGTCCAACACAAACGGAAGTTTACTGAATTTCTGTCCTTTCTTCCATTTCAGCTTCTTTTTCTTGGGATAAACAATGTAACTGATGCCAGCTTTTCTAGATGCTTCAATAAGAGAAACAGACAGATCTCTTAGGCTGTGATCGTCCTGAATGATATCTAAGATGGTATCTATATTTCCTTTCGCAGAAGTGGCTTCCTCAGTTGCATTTTGCTCAATCATCCAATGACGTTCCAACTCCTTTGCTTTCTGAAACATCACCTCTCTTATACTGCTTTGCACGTCATCCTTAATCTCTAACAGAGTTGTGGTCCCCTCCTTCCTCAATTCAGCTAAAGAGTTTACTCTCTTGTTAATGAGAAAACAAGTAGGAAAAAATAAAATCAATTTAGTTGCTATGCATATAAAATTAATTCAATTACAATTAATGTAGTTTGGCCACTACTGAAAAAATGTTGTATCATGTATTCTTAATGTTTTTTCAAAAGCCAATTAATAAAGTTAAAATGGGGATATAATGTGCAGCATTATAGTATAAAATACTGTTTTGTACATTTGAAAGTTACTAAGAGTGTAGATCTTAAAAATTCTCATCATAAGAAAATACTGTGTAACTATGTGGTGATGGATGTTAACAACTTCCTGTGGTGACCATTTCATAATACATACAAATACCAAAGCATTATGTTGTACACCTGAAATTAATATAATGTTATGTGTCAATTATATGCCAATAAAATAAATGTAAAAAAATAGTGTCAGTGTACAGGGATACACAACAGAGAAATCAGTGAGTCAGTAAGAAAGGAGAATGTCAGAAATGAGAAAAGAAACAGGCTAAAGTTGGGCAGCTTGAAAGCAAATTAGGAGAAATTAACATGGAGAATCAAGGAAGTTGACTGTCAGATACTCCGGGGGAAGTAAAACGCCTGGGCGCTAGGTGTCCCCGCCACTGAGGCTGAGACCCAGCTGCTCAGCAGCACTGCACCGGCGGACGGGGGACGCTGGATGAAGAGGAAAGCATGCTCCTGGTACAGGGAGGTGGGGATTTAAGCACTAGCTCTGCCAGTCATCACTCTCTGGCTTTGCTTTTCACGTGTAACACGAGAATAATCCCCGTCTCACCTCCCTTCTCATCGGGACATTACACAGCCCAAGATGAAACTGAAATAGTGTCGATAAAAAAATGCTTTAGAACTGTGAACTCTATGCAAGTGTGGGTCGATACTGTAAGTGACTTGATTTATAATATACCCAGTAAACTGTAACTGTAAGACATTTCAAAGCGCTGTTGAAAATCTTAACTTGGAGCCACCAACCATAATCATACATTGGCTACCAAATACACACTCGTATCCAGACTTTCAGTCAACTCTGGGAGAATCAACTGACTACCTATTTCAGGAAAGTAAACAGAAAAAGCATAGGTTTTGAATATTAAGATAAAGATTTCTTTTGAATAATAAAACCTGAAAAATTATCATACCTTTACTTGTGGAGACTGTATGCTGCAAAATTTTTGGATATTACTAACTGATGAAGATTTTCTCGGAAAAAAAAACTGAAATAATAAAATGATAATTAGACATTGACTGTAGATACTATGTGGTATAAACTAAAATATGACAGTTGACTATTGGTAACTTAAGGTAAATTTACAAAGTGCAGAAAGACTAATTAAAGTACACGTTCTTACTGATTTTGAAGTCATCGAGCTCACAGAGAAGAGCAGAACTTAAAATCCTCAATTAATTCCGAGATTATTTTTTTAAGTTACGTAGTTAGTCCCCGCTATGTGCCAGGTGCCATCGTGCGCAGCTTTCCGGGTGGTGTATGGGGCACAGACGTGCTGAGCCATTCACCCTCTTAGCCCTGGGGGTGTGATCGTGGAACCTGGAGCAGCCACTGTCCCCTGAACAGTCACCCCTACTCACGTGTAACCTTGACCTTCTACTCCACAGGACTACACACGTGTTATCGCTTACTATGAGAGTTATTACGTTAAAAGAATTAGGAGGTACTTAAGTATGTTCCACGTCCTCGACCAGTATAATGGTGGAAAGAGACATCAAGAAACAACTATAATCCCAAGTGATTGTGGCAGTGACTATAAAAATAGCATAAATCGGGTGTGAAGGGACCCAGGAGAGGGCAAGGTTACTTCTAAACAGGAAAGAACCTGAACAGACTGACTTGAAGAGGTAGCATCAGGTTGGCCTATGAAAGGCAGTGGCATTTCTGTGGACTGACAGGGGACTGAGAACATCCCAGACCAATGGAATGGCCTAAACCAGGGCCTAGAAGTGTCAAAGTGCTGGGATTATGGTTCCTAAGGACTCTGGTGCAGACAGAGGCTATACGGAGGCAGAAGGATAATGGGGAGTAGGATAGGAAATATAGTTGAGGACAGGTTATGAGACTTTGTTAATCGCTCTGGCGTTATGTGGCAGGTGAAGTTATTCAGATTGTTGAGACATATGTGGCACAATCCTACCTGTGTTTTAAGAATATAGCTAGGGTCAGGAAGGAGGAAGGACTGGAAGAAGCAGCTACCAAAAACGGGAATTACCTGACAGGTCGGTGTAGGTAATGCCACTAAGGTAGTCTAGAAAGTGCAAATGGCATTTCAAACTAGAAAGTGTCATTCGTTGGTTCAATTGTTTTGTATGCGATGCTTGCCGCTCTGGCTGCTATGGATAAAACAATGAACAAGAATGATATGATGCCAGGCTGGTGAGGAATACGAAGATCAAACGTACAAAAAGACAAATATTTCAGGAAGTGCTCAAGGAAAAATAGCAAGAAAGTGATCTATATTAAATATAAACATTATCCTCTCCCAAAAAAGTATTACCTGACTGTGTGGGAAGAGGCATGAGCTTGGTTAGCTGACTAGACTAGGGACTTGGTCTGTCCCAGGGAACTAGGGCTCTGTACTAGGTAGCACTCAGCATCCCACGGTAGCATCGGAGGGGAGCAGAGCTCTAAAGGCAATAATGAGAGAAGAACTGCTTCTTGTCTGTCCCTGTAACATTCAGGACGCTTGTTAGGTCGACACGTAAATGTTCTGCCTTTCTACTTCTTCTCTCAATTAGTATCTCTCTTCTTTCTGATTGTGTTTATTATTTGTTTTTTGTTTTTTTTTTTTGATACACCGTAACGATAAAGACGATCTCGAGTTTCATTGCCATTTAAAGAACTGGGTTTATCTTGTTTCATGACCAGGAACAATTCCCCCATTATAAAAAGATTTATAAATGTATTCCTTTGATCTTTTAAGACCTAGACAAGAAGTAGATAAATGAGTACGAAAGCAGAAGTTTTAGAAATTGTAGGCAAACTCACAGCAGATTTCTGCTATTGATCGGTAAGTAACATCTTCGGAGGGTCATAAAGACAACACATCTAAAAAAACAGGAGCTGTGTCATCAGCAGCGACACCAGTGCACGTTTCGAGGCATTTCCTGGACTGAGGAAACACCAATAAACAGTTTCCAAAATTTCTAGATGTAATACCTGAGCTGTAGACAGAAAAAGTCACCAACTTACAGTTCAGAATAAAAATTATACGCACCCTATGACTTCTGCTGAACTCATTTAAAGTAATGACACTTTCCTTGCTTTCAGGTGAAATTTTCTCAATTAAAATTCTGCTTCTTTGAATACTCTGTGGTTAAAAGAAAAGTTTTCAATTAATAGTGAAATACTTTTAAAAGCTTATGACCACTGTTAGTTTACAGTACAACATGATTAACCAAAGAGAAACGTATGGAAAGGGCAGAACTGTCGGAGATATTCACCGGAGATGCATCAGAGTCCTGCTACAACCTTCGTATTTGACCCAAACCCTCAATTCGGCTTCAGCATTGGCAGTTAGTCAAGTAGATAGATCCATCTACATTATTTCTGGAGTCCTTAATCTTAGCAGCAGTCAATGGTCCTGTGATCTCATAGGTTAGCACTGAATCTATGCAACATGGTGACATCAGGATTATGAATAAAACATATCATTTGGATGACTGTCACTGCCACTATTCACTGTAAACTACAAATAAGCATTTTAAACATTAAATGAAATAAAAATCTCCTTATAATTCGAGCACTATCAGTGAGCTGGCGTATGTGTATGTTTTTTGTTGTATGGGTGAACTGCTGCAATGATTGGAATTATTATTGTTTAAAGAGTTTATTTATTTTTAGACAGAAGGGAGGGGAAGGAGAAAGAGAGGAAGAGAAACATCAGTGTGTGGTTGCCTCTTGTGCCCCCT
>PVKM010025271.1:0-22155 GCA_004027735.1 Carollia perspicillata
GTTCCTGTTAAAGGTGAGATCATATGGCATTTGTCCTTTACTGCCTGGCTTATTTCACTTAGCATAATGCTTTCCAGTTCCTTCCATGCTGTTGCATAGGGTAGGAGCTCCTTCTTTCCTTCTGCCACATAGAATTCCATTGTGTATATGTACCATAGTTTTTTGATCCATTCATTTACTGATGGGCACCTAGGTTGTTTTCAACACTTGGCTATTGTAAATTGTGCTGTTATGAACATTGGGGTGCATAGGTTCTTTTGGAATGGTGGACACGCCCGATCTTGTCTGATCTCGGAATCAAAGAATTGTTGGGACTGGTTAGTACTTGAATGGGAGACCTCCTGGGAATACTGGGTGCTGTAGGCTTTTTTTCATTCCCTCTCTCTCACTCCCCCACCCCCGCCTGCCCTCCCTGGGCTCTGGACCTCGCTGGGATGGGCAGCGGTCTGCCAGGGGGAAGAGTGTGGTTTTCCTTCCACCTAGCTACCTACACAACTAAGGGCTTTTGGAAGAACCCCTGAGCCCAAGACACTCCAGTCCCTCCCCTATGCTAGGGGCTGGTCCTGGGAGAGCACTGGCCCCTAGCCAAGGCTGGAGAGGGACACGGTCATGCACATCAGCGTGGTGTCAGTTCGGGTGCATTCCACCCCACACCAATGCCAGCCCTGGTGCCCGGGGCCCAACATTGCAGGCAGGCCCAATGTTTTCTCATCACATCTGTCCCCAACGCCCAGGGCCAGTGGCTAGCACTCACCCAGGTGCGCTGGGGGACTCTGAGGTAGCCAGAATGCAGGTTGACCGGGCAGGGACAAGTGCTTCCTCCGCCTGACCTCTGCTCTCGCCTCTGGGCATTGTTCTCAGGGATTGCGAGAGTGGGGAAGCACATTGTTCCTGTCAGATTACCTTGGGGGTCAGCTGGTCCTGGCAACAGGTATCCTAGGATGGTCAACGCGTGCAGAAGGAATGGCCCGCCTGAGGCCTGAGAGGCTCTTGGACAACCCGCCAGAGAACCGGTGCCGCCCAGGACGGATAGGGCTCTGGAGCACCCGGCCACGGGTTGTTGCGGCTCCCGGAGGCCACCTCCTCCATTTCCGGCCATACCACCCTGATTGGGCCCAATCTCATGTGATCTCTGGAACCTAAGCAGGGTCGGGCCTGGTTAGTACTTGGATGGGAGACCACCTGGGAATACTGAGTGCTGTAGGTTTTTGCGGCGTTTTCCTTTCCCCTGCTGGGGGGTGGGTCTTTGGACCACTCCTGGGCGTAGCATTGGGCTGCTGAGAGGGCGGAGTGCTTTCTTCCTTCCATGTAGCTGCTGCTGGAAGAAGGGCTAAACCCCAGGCTCTCCGGCCCTCCGCTCTCTCCGCCCTCACCCCCACCCCACTCATGGGGGGGGGGGCGACTCGCCTCGGGCATGCCTGCAGCCAGGTCACATGAGTGTGACAATCCTGGGCCTCAGGGTGGGAGCCCCCGCCCCATCCGGCGTCCTGGGTCCCCCCCCACCAACACCTAGGGCCCCAAGGCTTTGCCGCATGCTGCTCTCCAGCCCTGAGGCCGGATAGCCAACGTTGCCCAGAGATCCTCAGGCCACGCCCTGGCCACAAGAACCTGTGCCCGCGCTGCAGGGACCTGGGCATCCTTGTGTGGCCACTCTCCTCTCGTCTCCCGGCGCCCTTCTTTGGGTGCTGGCACGTGAAGCACCGCCCTAGCCCCTTCGGACTACCTGAGGCTGGCTGCTGACCTTGGCCCAGGGGCAAGCAGCCAGGCTTCGTGTGGTGATGTGGTGTTCCGCCGGGCACCTGGGAGGCGCGCCCATAGCACAACACAGAGACTGGCGCCGAGGACGAGCACAGGCTCTTGAGGTTCCCGGAGGCTGCCTCCCCTGTCTACAGCCATACCACCCTGAATGGCCTGATCTCATCTTATCTTGGAAGCTAAGCAGGGTTGGACCTGATTAGTATCTGGATGGGAGACCACCTGGGAATACCAGTTTCTCTAGGGTTTTGCCGCATTTTTTTCATTTTTTTGTGCCCGCTTTCCCGCCCACCCCGGGATCTGGATCTGGCTGTGATGGGCAGCTGTCTGCCAGGGGGAAGAGGGTGGGCTTCTTAAAACCTACCTACCTAAACACCTATGGGCTCTTTGGAGAACTCCCGAGCCCGAGGCTCTCCAGACCCCTCCTACGCCAGAGGCCGGTCATGCGAGAGCACTCGCCTGAGGCCAAGGTGGGAGGGGGACACAGTGGTGCACCTTCCTGTGGCGTCAGGTCGGGATCATTCCACCCCACCCCAACTGGGTCCCTGGGGCCCAACACTGTGGGCAGGCCCTTTGTTCTCTCAGGACTTCAGTCCCCATCCCCCAGGCCAGGTGCTCAGCACACACACAGCTGCACTGGGTGACACCGAGGTAGCCCCAAACCTGGGTCGGCTGCACGGGGCCCCATGCATACTCTGTCTGACCATTGCTCTCGCCTCCAGGTGTCCTTCCAAGGGTGCGCGCGAGCGGGGAAGCACACCGCCTCTGACAGACTACCTGGGGTGGTTAGCCGGCCCTGGCAACAGATACCCTCAGACAGCCATCGCATGGTGGAGGAGTGGCCCGTGTGAGGCCCGAGAGGCTCTGGGACAACCTGCCAGAGAGACTGATGCCACCCGGGAGGGACTGTGACCCAGAGGGCCCAGCCACAGGCTCTTGGGGCTCCAGGAGGCCGCCTCCCTTGTCTATGGCCATAGCACCCTGAACAGGCCCATCACGTCTGATCCCAGAAGCTAAGTGCGGTCGGGCCTGGTTAGTACTTGGATGGGAGACTGCCTGGGAATACCAGGTGCTGTAGGCTTTTCCTGCTTTTTTTTATTCCCTCCCACCCACTCTCCCGCCCCTGACCGCCCACCCTGGGCTCTGGACATTGCTGGGACTGGCAGCGTTCTGCCAGGGGGCAGAGGGTGGGCTTCTTTCCACATACCTACCCAGTCACCTACGGGCTCTTGGGAGAATCACCAAGCCCAAGGCTCTCCGGACTCTACCCTACGCCAGGGGCCAATCCTGGGAGAGGACTTGCCTTGGTCCAAGGTAGGAGGTGGACACAGTGGTGCACTTTCCCCTGACATCAGGTCCAGAGCATTCCACCTGAACCCAACTGTGCCCCAGGGGCCCAACACTGCAGGTAGGCCTGCTGCTCTCTCAGCACATTGGTCCCCAGCCCCCAGGCCAGGTTGCCAGCAGTCGCGCATGTTCACTTAGGGACTCTGACTTAGCCCTGAACCAGGGTCTGCCACACAAGGAGCCAGGCATGCTTGCCTGTCCTCTGCTCTTGCATTTGGGCACCCTTCCCATCGTTCCAAGGGTGCGCGCCAGTGGGGCACTGCTCCACCCCGTTCAGACTACCTGGGGTGGTCAGCCACTCTGGCAACAGGTGCCTTCGTATGGCCGATGTGTGCTAAAGGAGTGGCCCGTGTGAGGCCTGAGAGGCTCTCAGGAACCCACCAGAGAGTCTGGCACCCCCTGGGAGGGATAGGGACCTGAAGGCCCCATCCAGGGGATCATGGGTCTCCGGGAAGCCGCCTCACCCATCTATGGCTATATGACCCTGTACAGGTCAGATCTCCTCTCATATGGGAAGCTAAGCACGGTCAGGACTGGTTAGTACGTGGATGGGAGACCACCTGTGAATACCAGGTGACATAGGCTTTTGTGGCGTATTCCTTATCACCACGCCGGAGTCTTTGGACCACGCCTGGGCGAGACCTTGGGCCACCATGAGTTTGGTGCGCTTTCTTCCTTCCAACCAGCTGCTTCTGGGAGAAGTGCTGGACCCCAGGCTCTCCGGCACTCCCCTCTCTCCCCCCTTTGCCCCACTTGGCTCGCCGGGGGGGCGGACTTGCCTCAGGCCATGCCTGCAGCCAGGTCCCATAAGTGTGCCAACCCCAGGCCTCAGGGTGGGAGCCCCACGCCCCATCAGGCGTCCCGTGTACCCCCATGCCCAACGAGGGCCCCAAGTGTCCATCGCATGCTGTTCCCCAGCCCCGAGGCTGTATGGCTAGTGTTGCCAGACGACCATAGGGCCACGCCCAGCTAGCCCGAACTCATGCGTGTACTGCAGGGATCCAGGTATCCGCTGTGTGGCCTCTCCTGTCTCACATCCAGGTGCACGTCCAAGGGTGCGGGTGTGCATGGCATAACCCTAGCACCTTCGGACTACTTGAGGCCAGCTGCTGGCCTTAGCCACAGAGGAAAGGGGATGGGCATAGTGTGCTGAAGGGGTGCTGGGCACCTGGGAGGCTTGTCCAGAGCACAACACAGAGACCAGAGCTGAGGATGGGCACAGGCTCTTGGGGCTTTCAGAGGCCACCCCCCATCTACCACCATAACATCCTGGACGCGTGCAATCTCGTCTGATCTCAGAAGCTAAGAAGGGTCGAGCCTGGTTACTACTGCCAAGGGAGACCACCTGGGAATACCAGGTGGTGTACGGTTTTCCTGCCTTTTTCATTACCTCTCTTCCACTCTCCCGCTCACGTCCACCCGGCCTGGGGACTACACCTGCATGGGATGGAAAACCTAGCCCTATCAATAACTCTGAGCTTAACCCTAAACCTAAGCCTAATGCTAACCCTCACCCTAACCATAAACCTAACCCTAGCCCTAACCCTAAACCAGACCCTAACCCTAACCCTAAACTACACCCTAACCATAACCCTAACCCTAGCCCTACTCCTAACAGTAACCCTAACCCTAACCCTAATACTATCCCTATTTCTAGCCCTAAACCTAATCCTCACCCTAACCCTAGCCCTAGCCCTAAACATAACCCTAACCTAACCAAAATGCTAACCCTAATGCTAATCCTAATTCTAGCCCTAACCCTAACCCTAAACTTAGGCCTAATCATAGCCCTAGCCCTACCCCTAAACCTAACCCTAATCCTGACCCTAGCCCTAGCACTAACCCTAAACCTAAACCTAATGCTATCCCTAACCCAATTCTAGCCTTAACCCTAACCATAAACCTAAACCTAACCCTAGCCCTACCCGTATGCCTAATCCTACCTATAACCCTAACACTAACCCTGACCCTGACCCTGACACTGACCCTGATCATGAACATGACCTTATCTCTAACTCTAACCCTAAACCTAAACCCTAAACATGGCCATATCTCTAACTCTAACCCTAAACCTAGAGCTAGCCCTAGGCCTAGTTCTACACCTAGCTCTAACCCTAATGCTAACCCTAACTCTACCCGTAGCCCTAACCCGAACCCTAACCCTAACTGTAGGCGTAAACCTAACCCTAGCCCTAGACCTAACCCTAAATCTAACCCTAACCCTAGCACTACCCGTAGCCCGAGCCATAGCCCCAGTACTAACCCTAAACATAGCCCTAGCCCTAATACTAAACATAACACTAACCCTAAATCTAAACCTCAATCTCACCCTTACCATCAACCTAACCCTCACCCTCACCCTAACCCTAACCCTAACCCTAAACCTAACCTTCACCCTAAATCTCACCCTAACCCTAAATCTAGCCCTAGACCTAAACATAACCCTAATCCTAACCCTAAACCTAACCCTAGCCTTAACCCTACACCTACCACTAAACTTAGCCCAACCCTAGGCCTTCCCCTAGTTCTAGCCCTAACCCTAAACCTAATGCTAACCTTCACCAACAAACTCACCCTAACCCTAACACTAGACTAAACCAACCCTAACACTAACCCTAACCCAAGCCCTAGACCTAACCCTAACCCAACCCCTAACACTAACACTAGCCCTAAACCTAACCCTCATCCTCACCCTCACACGAATTCTAACCCTCACCCTAACCCTCACCCTAAACCGACACTAACCCTAACACTCACCCTAACCCTAACCTTTACCCTAACCTTAACCTTAGCCCTAGACCTAGCCCTAGCTCTAAAACTAAACCTCATCCTAATGCTAACCATAGCCATAACCATAACCATAACAACCCTAGCCCTATCCCTAGCCCTAACAGTATCTGAAACCCTAAAACTAACCCTAGACCTAACTCAGCCCTAAACTATCCCTAAGCATAACCCTGGTCCTAGACTAACCCTAACCCTAACTCTAAATCTAATGCTAAACCACACTCTAACCCTAATCCTAAACCTACCCTAGCCCTATCACTAATTCTAAACTTTACCCTAACGCTAATACTAACCCAACCCTAATACCCTCACCCTAAACCATACATTATCCCAGACCCTAACCCTAACCCTCACATTAACCCTAACCCTAATGCTAACCCAAACCCTAGCCCTAAACCTAAACTTCGCCTTAACCCTAACCCTCAACCTCACCTTAACCCTCACCCTCACCCTCACCATAACACTAACCCTAACCCTCTCCTTCACTGTAACCCTAATCCTAAATGTCACCCTAACCCTAACCCTAAACCTACCCCTAATTCTAACCATAATCATAACCATAAACATAACCCTAGACCGAACCAGCCCCTAGTCCTAGCCATAATCCTAACCCTAACCCTAACCCTAACCCTAGCCCTAGCCCTAACCCAAAACCCAACCCTATCCCTAACTGTAACCCTAACCCTACCCTAGCCCTACCCTAAACCTAACCCTAAACCTAACCCTAACCCCAGCCCTATCACTAGCGCTAACCCTAACCATAAAACTAAAAATAAACACAACACTAGCCCTAACCCTAACCCGAACCCTCTTCCTAACCCTAACCCAACCCTAGCCCTAGGTTTAGCCCTAACCCTAAACCTAACCCTAACACTGAACCTGACCCTAATCCTGACCCTGACCATGACCCTGATTTTGACCATGACACTAACCCTGACCCTACTCATAATGCTATCCCTAACCCTAGCCCTAGGCCTAGCCCAAACCCCTACCCTAACCCTATCCCTAATCCTAGCACTAAACCTAACTCTAACCCTAAATCTAATCCTAACTGTAACCCTAAACCTCACACTAACACTGGCCCTAGCCCTAGCCCTAGCGCTAGTCCTAAACCTAACCATTAACCTAACCCTAACACTAGTCCTAGTCCTAACCCTAACACTAGCCCTAGTCCTAGGCCGAAACCTAACCCTAACCCTCACCCTAACCCTCACCCTCACCCTAACCCTCACCCTCACCCTCACACTAACCCTAACCGTAACTCTCACACTAATCCTCAACCTCAACCTAACCTTAAAACTAACCCTAGCCCTAATCCAGCCCTAACCCTAGCCCTAACCATAACTTTAGCCCTAAATCTTACCCTAACCCAATCCCTAAACCTACCCCAGCCCTAACCCTCACACTCACCCTAACCCTAACCCTCACCATATCTCTGACCCTAAACCTAACCTTAACCCTAACTAGACTCCTCACCCTAACCCTCACCCAAAACCTAACCCTAGCCCTAACCATAACCCTATCCCTCATCCTAACCCTAACCCTATCCCTCAACCTTACACTAACCTTCACCCTCACCATAACACTAACCCTAACCCTCACCCTCACCCTAACCCTAAACGTACCACTAACCCTGACCCTAACTATAACCATAACCATAAACATAACCCTAGGACTAGCCATGAACCTAGTCCTAGCCTTAACCTTAACCCTAACCCTAGCCCTAGCCCTAACCCTAACCCTAAACTTATCCCTATCCATAATCCTAATCCTACCCCTAGCCATAACAATAAGCCTAAACCTAAACCTAACCCTCACCCGAGCCCTATCATTAGTGCTAACCTTAACCATAAAACTAAACCTAAACCCAAAACTAGCTCTAACCCTAACCCTAACCCTCTTCCTAATCCTAACCAAACCCTAGCCCTAGGTTTAGCCCTAACACTAAACCTAACCCTAACACTGAACCTTACCCTAAAACTGACCCTGACCCTGATGATCACCATAACACTAACCCTAACCATACCCCTAGCCCTAGCCCTAACCCTAAGCCTAAGCCTAAACTTAACCTAATCCTAGCCCTAACCATAAACCTAACCTAACCCAAAACCTAACCATAACCTTAGCCCTAATTCTAACCCTAGACCTAGCCGTAACCATAGCCCTACGCCTAGCCCTAAACCTACCCCTAACCCTAACAGTAACCCTAACCCTGACCCTAAAAGTGACCCTGACCCTGACCCTGACCCTGACCATGACCCTAAATCAAAACCTAACACTAACCTATTCCTAACGCTAGCCCTAACCCTAGCCCTAAACCTAATGCTAAACCTGAACCTACGCCTAGCCATAACCCTAACTCTAACTGTAGCCATAATGCTAACCCTAGAACTAGCCCTAACTCTAACCATAACCCTAGCCATAGCCGTAGCGCAAACTCTAGCCATAGCACTAATGCTAACCCTAAACCTCATCCTAAACCAAGCCCTAGCCCTAGCCCTAAACATAACTCTAACCCTAAACCTAACCCTCGACCTCACCCTCACCCACACCCTAATTCTAACCCTCACACTAACCCTCACCCTGAACCTAACACTAATCCTAACACTCACACAAACCCTAACCTTCACCCTAACCCTAACCCTCATCCTAACGCTAACCACAGCCATAACCATAACCATAACCATAACCATAACCATAACCATAGCCCTAACAGTATCCCTAAGGCTAAAATTAACCCTAGCCCTAACCCAGCCCTACACTACCTCTAAGCGTAACCCTAGCCCTAGATCTACACCTAACCATAAATCTAAATCTAACCCTAACTCTAAACTATTCCTAAACCTAGCCTTAGCCCTATCACTAACTCTAAACTTAACCCTAACCATAAACATAACACTAACGCTGACCCTAACCCTAATAATCACCCTCACCCTAAACCTCACACTCACCCTCAACCTAACCATGACCATAAACCTAACCATAACCCTAAACCTAACGCTAATGCTAACACTAACCGTGGCCCTACCCCTACACCTAACCCTCAACCTCACACTAACCCTCACCCACACCATAACACCAATGCTAACCCTTACCCTAAACCTAAACTTCACCCTAACCCTAACCTTAAACCTACCACTACTGCTAACCCTAATCCTACCCGTAAAGATACCCCTAGCCCTAGCCCTGACCCTAGCCCTAGCCTTAACCCTAACCCCACCGCTAGCCCTACTGCTAACACTAACCCTATCCCTAACCATAAACCTAACCTAGCATTAGCACTAGCCCTAACCCTAACCATTACCCTACGATAAACCTAACCATAGCCCTAACCCTACCACTAACCATAACCCTTACCCTAACCCTAAAATTTATCCTAGCCCTGACCCTGGCCCTAAACCAAACCCTAACCCAATCCTAACCGTAACAATAACCCTAACCCTAAACCTAACACTAACCCTAGCACCAGCCCTACATTGGGCCCTAGTCCTAGCCCTAGCTCTAGCCAGAATCCTAACCCTAACCCTAACCCTTGGCATAACTGTAGCCCTTACCATTACCATAAATGTAGCCCTAACCATAAACCTGGCCCTAACCTTAACTCTAGCCCTAGCCCTAATCCTAACCATAAATCTAACCCTAACACCAATCCTAACCTTAAACCTAACCCTGATCTTAACCGTAACCCTAGCACTACCCTAACGCTAACCCTGAACCTCAGCATGATCTTAGCCCTACCCCTAACTTTACCCTAACCCTAGCTCTAACCCTAACTGTAACCCTACCCTAGCCGTAGCACTAACCCTAATCCTAGCCCTAGCCCTCACCCTAACCCTAATCCTAACCCTAATTCTAAACCTACCCTAGCCTTACCCCTAAAACTAACACTAGCCCTAGCCCTAAATCTAACCCTACATCTAATCCTAACACTAATCCTAAACCTAGCCCTAGCCCTAGCCCTAGCCCTAACCCTAATCTTAACTCTAACCCCAACCCTTGCCCAAGCCCTGACGCTCAACTGAACCCTAAACCAACAATAACCCTAACCCTAAACTTAACTCTAACCCTAAACCTAACCGTAACCCTACCCCTACCCCTACCCCTGACATAAAACCTAAGCCTAACCCTAGGCATAGCCCTAACAATTGCCCTAACCCTAACTGCAGCCCTCACCCTAACCCCAAACCTAAACCAAACCCTACCGCTAAACCTAGCCCTAACCCAAATAATAACCCTAACCCTAAAACTAGATCCAACCCTAGCCCTAACTGTAACCCTAAACCTAACCCTAACCCTATCCAGAGGACTAATCCTAACCCTAACCCTAACCCTAAACCTATCCCTTACCCTAACTCTAAAGCTAACCTTACCCCTAACTCTAACCCTAACACTAACTCTAACACTAAACCTAGCACTAAATTTAATCTAAAACCTGACACTAACCCTAACCCTAACCCTAGACCTAGCCCTGAACTTCACCCTAAACCTAAACCTAGCCCTAGGCTTAACCCTAACCTTAAACCTAACCCTAAACATAACACTACTGCTGGCCTTAGTCCTAGCTCTAACACTAACCATAACCCTAACCCCAATCCTAAACATGACCCTAACCATAACCCTAACACAAGACCTAGCCCTAGCCCTTCTACCAAACCCTAACCCTAACCCTAGCCCCAGAAATAACCCTAACCCTAACCATTACCCTAACCCTAATTCTAAACAAACACTAGCCCTAACCCTAACCCTAACCCGTGATCTAACCCTAATCCTAGCCCTATCATTAACTCTCATCCTAACCATAAACCTGGCCCTCACCCTCACCATGACGCTGACCCTAACCCTAAAACCTACCCTAGCCCTAACCTTAGACCTAACACTAGCCCTAGCCTTTTACCTAGCCCTAGCCCTTGCTCTAGGCCTAACGTTAAACCTAACCCTAACCCTAACCCTACCCATTACCCAAAAGCAAGCCCTAGCCCTGGCCCTTAACCCAAACCCTAACCCTAACACTAGCCCTACCCCTAACACTAACCCTAACCTTAACCCTAACCATTAATCTAAACGAACCCTAGCCCTAACCCTAACTCTAAACCTAACCCATATCCTAACCCTAACCCTACCCTACCACTAAATCTAATCCTACACCTAAACCTGACCCTGACCCTGAACCTTACCCTGACGCTGACCCTAACCCTAAAACTAACCCTAACCCTAACCCTAGAGCTAACACTACCCCTAGCCTTACCCCTAGCTCTAGCCCTAGCTCTACCACTAATGCTAAACCTAACCCTAAACCTAAACATAGCCCTAACCATAACAATACCCTTAGCCCTAACCCTAGCCCTAAACTAACCCTAAAATAAACCCTAGCCCTAACCCTAGCTCTAACCAAGCCCTAACCCTAACCCTAGCACTAACCCTAACCCTAACGCTACCCTTGCCCAAACCCTAAACCTAACCCTTACCCTTACCCTAACCTAAAACTAACTGTAGCCCTAATCCTACTACTAACCATAACCCTAACCCTAACCCTAAAACTAACCTTAGCCCTAACCCTGGCCCTAACCCAAGCCCTTACCCAAATCCTAACCATAACACTAACACTAACCCTAACCCTAGCCATAGCCCTGAAACTAATGCTAACCCTAACCCTTGCCTTAACCCTAACCCTTACCCTAAACATAACTATAGCCCTAATCCTAGCACTAACCCTAACCCTAACCCTATCCCTAACCCTAACCCTCACCCTCACGGTAAACCTCACTCCAACATTCACCCTCACCCTAAACCAAACCCTAATCCTCACCCTCACCCTAATCCTAAACTTCACCCTCACCTTAAACCCAACCCTAAACTTCACTCTAAACATAAACCCAACCCTAGCCCTAACCCTAGCCCTAACTCTAACCCTAACATAACCACATCCATAACCCTACTCCTAGCCCTAACCATAACCCTCAACAGAAACCTAGCTCTAGCCCAAACCGTAAACCTAACCATACACCTAACTCTCACCCTCACCCAATCCCTAACAATAACCCTCACCCTCACCCTCACCTTAAACATGTCCCTAACCTTCACCCAAACTCTCCCCCACCCTCAACCTAACCCTAACCCTAATGCTAAATCTAACCCTCTACTTAACCCTAACCCTAATGGTAAACCTAGATCTAAACCTAAAACTAGCCCTAGCTGTAGCCCTAGAACTAACCCTAACCATAACCCTCACCCTCAACCTAAGCCCCACCCTCACCCTAACCCTAACCCTCACCTTAAACCTTACCCTCACCCTAAACCTAACCATAACCCTAACACTAACCTTCGTTATTACCCTAACCCTAAATCTAACCCTCATCCTAACTGTAAACCTAGCCCTACCCCTAACACTAGCCCTAAACCTAACCCTAGCCCTAACCCTAATCCTAACCCTCATTCTAAACCTAGCCCTAGCCTTAGCCCTAGACCTAACCCTAGCCCTAAATTTAACCCTAACACTAACCCTAACACTAACCCTAGCCCTAGCCCTAACCCTAAACTTAACTCTAACACCAACCATTGCCCTAGCCCTGACCCTCAACCTAACCCTAAATCTACAATAACCCTAACCCTACCCTTAACTATAACGCTAACCCTAAACATAACCCTAACCCTAACCCTAAGCATATCTATAACATTTCCCCAAACCCTAACCGTAATGCTAACCCTAGCCCGCACCCTAACCCTAAACCTAAACCAAACCCAAATGCTAAACTTGGCCATAACCCTAATAATAACCTTAAACCTAAAACCAGCTCTAACCCTAGCCCTAACTGTAACTCTAACCCTAATCCTAACCAGAGGACTAACCCTAGTCCTACCCCTAGCCCCATGCCTTAACCTAACCGGTGGACTAACCCTAGTCCTACCCCTAGCCCTATGCCTTAACCTAACTCGAAAGCTAGCCTTAACCCTAACCCTAACCCTAACCCTAACCCTAGCCCTAAACTTCACCCTAAATCTAAACCTAGCCCTAGGTCTAACCCTAACCCTAACCCTAACCCTGATCATAGCCCTAACGCTAGCCCTACCCCTAGCTCTAACCCTAACCACCCCTAACCCTAATCCTAAAACTAAACCTAACTGTAACCCTAATGCAAACCTTAGCCCTAGCCCTTATACCAAACCATAATCCTTACCCTAGCCTTAGAACTAACACTAACCCTCACCTTAACCCTAACCCTAAATCTAAACAAACCCTAGCCCTAACACTAACCCTTACCCTCACCCATATCCTAACCTTAAACCTTGCCCTAGCGCTAACTCTAATCCTAACCAGAAACCTGCCCCTCACCCTGACCTGATGCTGTCCCTAACCCTAAAAGCAACCCTACCCCTAACCTTAGACCTAACACTAGCCCAAGCTTTACACCTAACCCTAGCCCTAGCTTCAGGGCTAATGCTAAACCTAACCCTAACCCTAACCATACGCCAAACCATAAAGATACACCTAGGCCTAACCCAGCTTTAACACTAAACATAATCCTAAAAATAACCCTAGCCCTAAACCTAGCCCTAATCCAAGCAATAACCCTAACCCTAGCCCTACCCAACCCTAACCCTACCCTTGCAGTAACCCTAACCCTAACCCTACCCTACCTAAATGTAGACCTAATCCTAGCACTAACCATAACCCTAACCCTAACCCTAAAATTTATCCTAGGCCTGACACTGCCCCTAACCCAAGCCCTAACCCAAATCCTAGCTGTAACAATAACCCTAACCCTAAACCTAACGCTAACCCTACCACCAGCCCTACCCCAAGCCCTAGTCCTAGCCCTAGCAGTAGCCAGAATCCTGACCCTAACCCTAACCTTAGGCATAAACGTAGCCTTTACCATAACCATAAATGTAACCCTAACCTTAACCCTAGCCTAGCTTTAATCCTAATCGTAAATCTAACCCTAACACGACCCCTAACCTTAAACCTACCTCATCTTAACCATAACCCTACCACTACCCTAACGCTAATCCTAAACCTAAGCATAATCCTAGCCCTACCCCTAACTTTGCCCTAACCCTAACCCTAACCCTAATCCTAACCCTAATTCTAAACCTACCCTAGCCTTACCCCTCAAACTAACCCTAGCCCTAGCCCTAAATCTAACCCTACATCTAATCCTAACACTAATCCTAAACCTAGCCCTAGCCCTAGCCCTAGCCCTAACCCTAATCTTAACTCTAACCCCAACCCTTGCCCAAGCCCTGACGCTCAACTGTACCCTAAACCAACAATAACCCTAACCCTAAACTTAACTCTAACCCTAAACCTAACCGTAACCCTACCCCTACCCCTACCCCTGACATAAAACCTAAGCCTAACCCTAGGCATAGCTCTAACAATTGCCCTAACCCTAACTGCAGCCCTCACCCTAACCCCAAACCTAAACCAAACCCTACCGCTAAACCTAGCCCTAACCCAAATAATAACCCTAACCCTAAAACTAGATCCAACCCTAGCCCTAACTGTAACCCTAAAACTAACCCTAACCCTAGACCTATCCCTTACCCTAACTCTAAAGCTAGCCTTACCCCTAACCCTAACCCTAACACTAACTCTAACACTAAACCTAGCGCTAAATTTAATCTAAAACCTGACCCCAAACCTAACCCTAACCCTAACCCTAGGCCTAGCCCTGAACTTCACCCTACAACTAAACCTAGCCCTAGGCTTAACCCTAACCCTAAAACTAACCCTAAACCTAACCCTAAACATAACACTACTGCTGGCCTTAGTCCTAGCTCTAACACTAACCATAACCCTAACCCCAATCCTAAACATGACCCTAACCATAACCCTAACACAAGACCTAGCCCTAGCCCTTTTACCAAACCCTAACCCTAACCCTAGCCATAGAAATAACCCTAACCCTAACAATTACCCTAACCCTAATTCTAAACGAACACTAGCCCTAACCCGTGACCTAACCCTAATCCTAGCCCTAGCATTAACTCTCATCCTAACCATAAACCTGGCCCTCACCCTCACCCTGATGCTGACCCTAATCCTAAAACCTACCCTAGCCCTAACCTTAGACCTAACACTAGCCCTAGCCTTTTACCTAGCCCTAGCCCTTGCTCTAGGCCTAACGTTAAACCTAACCCTAACCCATTACCCAAAAGCAAGCCCTAGCCCTGGCCCTTAACCCAAACCCTAACCCTAACACTAGCCCTACCCCTAACACTAACCCTAACCTTAACCCTAACCATTAATCTAAACGAACCCTAGCCCTAACCCTAACTCTAAACCTAACCCATATCCTAACCCTAACCCTACCCTACCACTAAATCTAATCCTACACCTAAACCTGACCCTGACCCTGAACCTTACCCTGATGCTGACCCTAACCCTAAAACTAACCCTAACCCTAACCCTAGAGCTAACACTACCCCTAGCCTTACCCCTAGCTCTAGCCCTAGCTCTACCACTAATGCTAAACCTAACCCTAAACCTAACCATAGCCCTAACCATAACCATACCCCTAGCCCTAACCCTAAACTAGCCCTAAAATAAACCCAAGCCCTAACCCTAACCCTACCCTTGCCCTAACCCTAAACCTAACCGTAGCCCTAATCCTAGCACAACCCTAGCATAACCCTAATCCTAACCCTGGCCCTAACCCTAACCCTAAACCTAACCATAGCCCTAACCATAACCATACCCCTAGCCCTAACCCTAAACTAGCCCTAAAATAAACCCAAGCCCTAACCCTAACCCTACCCTTGCCCTAACCCTAAACCTAACCGTAGCCCTAATCCTAGCACAACCCTAGCATAACCCTAATCCTAACCCTGGCCCTAACCCAAGCCTTAACCCAAATCCTAACCATAACACTAAGCCAAACCCTAACCCTAGCCATAGCCCTGAAACTAACGCTAACCCTCACGCTTGCCTTAACCCTAACCTTAACCCTTACCCTAAATATAACTGTAGCCCTAATCGTAGCACTAACCACAACCCTAAGCCTAACCCTAACCATAACCCTCACCCTCACGGTAAACCTCACTCTAACACTTACCCTCACCCCACAGAACCAAAAGAACCAGAACCTCAAGTATTGTTTAATAAGGCCCCCATTTATTTCAATGTGATTTACATTAGCCAAGATTTGCAAGCAAAGTAAGAGACCATCAGTATATGAAAGGGAAAAAAGCCTGAGGAATGCTGTTCAACTTATGCGCCTTCCCTTATTTTCTTTGCCATGAAGGGGTTTCCCAAAAAACAGAGTTTGTGGTAATAACAATTACATTTGAATTTTCCTCTTTTTGATATAGCTCATTCTACTTTCCAATTCTGGCCTTATTATCTTAGTAATACTCTTAGAATTCAGTACTTTAAAATAAAACTATTGTTATTTAACCTTTTTATTCTACATTTAACTCTTAAAACTGCCTTCTAAGACAAGTGCTTTTTAAAAATCACATTGTTAGAGAAGAAAGAGGCAAAATGCAAATTCTGTACTCTGTGGCAATTTCAGGATACTAACATGAAATTTTTGGCCACCTTATTCCTCAAAATCTTTTTTAAACTTTATTGCAAACCCCATAGAATGCAGGAAATGTGAGGAAAATAGAACCATTCTTCTCAGACATCCCATAATGTTTTGTAAAACTGTCTTTGTGGAGCTGAACTTAAGAGACTCTGGCCTCACAAACTGGTTTGCCCAGGCTGGTAATGAAGAACTTGTGTGCTAAGGGCATAAGAACAAAGACATCAGCTGCAGTGAAAAGGATAAAAACAGTGCACCCCATAAGATGGGCTTGGACAGAATCCAGACTTTGACTAGGACATCCTCACTCACAGGGCAAGACTTTTCTTTCTAACACATGCTCTGTGGTAACTTGAGCCCCTTTTTCTAAGTCAAAGCTTAATCACATTGTTAAGTGTTCCTGTGATTCATCATTACGAGTGGTGTTGGGAACATGCCTCCAGATGTATAGAAGGCTCCAAAGGGACCATCTGTAATACATGGAGAAGAGAATTATACAATGCCAATTTTCTCTACATTTCTACTAAAACTGAAGCTTTGGAATTGTGTGTCATTTTTTCATGAGTTATGCTATATCACAGAAAGTCGCTTCACCTTGCATAAAGAATCATTTTATATATATATATATATATATATATATATATATATATATATATATATATATATATATATATATTATATATTATATATATATAATGATTTACACTGTGGAAAATGTGTGTGTGTGTGTGTGTGTGACACACACATACATACACATAGTTGAATAAATAAACTCCATGCAACATTTAACCAAATACCTGAGTTTGTGGCTTCTCTGTAGCTCCCAGATTTTAATCTGGCTCCAACAAGGACAAAATCCATGACAAGGAAATCAGCATATATAATTTCTTAACAGGTTGCTTTCCAGGTGCTTTTCCAAAGTCTGAATGGCCACAGGCCAGTGAGGAAAAAGGCAGAGAACTTTTCATGACAAAGAAAGAAGTTATAAATATGAAGAACCACAGAATTTCCATCAGTATATTATGCACAACAAAGCCCCAGGTATGCACTGGCCATGGCTGATACAATTAATCCTACTAAAAATTACACAAATTTTATTTAACTACCCAGTTTCAGAGAGGCAAACGGAGGCTCAAAGAAATGATGTATATTCTTGGATAGTAGCTAAAGGTAGGCAGGGTCACCTTGTGCTGTTGACAAAGCCAGTAATCACCTAGTGAAAAGCTGGTTCACAATACACTGTGCGGTATTAGATGCCATTCAGTTGAAAAGCTAGGTAGTCATGTACATGGATGTTCTACATTGAATGGTAAGTACTACAGATGCATGGCACCTCACTTTCTAATGACTCCTGGGTAGCCTCAAGATGCAAGTTTCATTCACGCAGATAAGTTGGTGTTATCTTCACACTAAGTAAGAAACAAAGAGACATAATGCAGGCAACGTCCCTAGGAACCACCAAAAGGATTATGGTGTGAAACATCATCCAGAAACTCTGAGTTCCTTATGGACATGGGTGGAGGAATGGGGATTTTTAACATAAAAATATTCTGAGCTATAAATGTACAGTTTCTGTTTACTGGTTTGAAAAAATACATACAATTATTTTTTTCAGGACATTTTGTTATGTGAGAAACAACAGATCTGCCTGTAGGAAGTCTGTCTTAAGAGCACTGTCCATTGAGTCTGCAAGAAACACCCTGATTATAGAGACTAGAACACAGATGCTTATGGACTTGAATGGCTACTCAAGCTCCCTCGGTTTTACAATCCTGTAAAACTCATCTCTCCACATTTCCACTAAGTTACTGAGGCTTGATCTGCCCCTGACATGAAACAAAATGATCTGCAAGATGCCATCCTTTTCCAATTTGGAAACACTGTGGGGAAAAAATGGAGACACTGTGGGGGAAAAAAAAAGACACATTATTACAACTTTTAAAATTTCAAGAAAGGATGTTGATTATTCTTCCTTTACAGTAAATCAAGTTTTCATACCCACATTATGCACATTTTAGACTTAGCAAAAAGGTAATTGGACAATTTGGTTGGCTAGATAGTCCACTGTAGGGAAAGAATTTGAGTAAAAAACACATGAATAGATAAGCCTTTATGTGGCCAATGAATATCTGATAAATCCTTATAGTATCAATGAAACAAGGGGCTATGAAGGAGCACTGAGAGGGCATGAGCACCCTGACAACAGGTAGGTTTAAAACTAAAAGAATAATTATGCCTGCCTTGTGGTCAGGTCCCCACTAGGGGGTCCGTGAAGTTTCAAGCATACACTGAAGTTTCTCTCCCTCACTTTCTCCCTTCTTTACAATACAAAAACAAAGAAAGAAAACCTTAAAAATACAACTCAGAACCAGATGCACATTCCATCCAAGATGCAGGCATAGGAAGAAACCCTTCACTTCCTCACACAACCAAAAGGAGGATAACAACCCAAGTAAAATCAATAAACAACCAGAAGTGCCACAAAATCAAACTGCATGGAACTCTGACCACCAAGAAATTAAAGAAACAGTCAACTGGACCAAGGAGACCAGTAAGACAGGCAGAAGGAGAGAACCCATGCTGAGACTTTGTAATGCATGAGTAGGGCAGGCCTAGAGAAAAGCAGTGTGGTAGCAGACCATATGGGTGGGGCTGAATGAACAGTAAACTGACACTCAGATCTGACTGTGGAGAACGGTGGTGGTTGCCACCATGGGAGAAGCTCCCAGTCTCACAGGAAGGTTCCTTGGAAAGTGGGCTAGAGCCAAGAAGTTGACCTCCATTGTTCCCTCTCTCACCCCTCCCACACAAGGAGGAGGGTCAGAGATGGGCAAATGCAGTAAAGAGTATTGGCTGCAAGGCATTGGCTGCAGTACTCGGGCAGGTGAGGCAGTGGCAGATGGACCAGATGAAGCATCAGCTAGTGGAGCTGGTGTTCCCCCATTTTCATGTGGATAAACCAGGAGGAACACCTGGGGAGTGAGACAGACGACTCAAACCACAGTTCCAGCATGGAAAAATAAAGCCTCAAAACCACTGACTGCAAAAACCTGTGGGGGTTGAGCTGGCGGGACAAACTCCCAGACTCACAGGAGGGTCCATTGGAGAGACCCACAGGGTTCTAGAATATACACAAAACCACCTACACAGGAATCAGCACCAGAAGGGCCCGATTTCCTGGTGGGTAACAGGAAGAAACTAAAAGCAGCCAAGAGTCAGGCAAGCAGCCTTGGTCCCTCTCAAACCTCTCCCCAACATACAGTCCTATAAGAGACCATTCTGTGTGGGTTGGGCCAAGAAAGTACGCACCCCCATTGATAGGTTCTCCCATGGGGAATCAGGCCTGCAACGTACCTAGGCCACTTTGAGACTTACTTTTGCTAAAAGTCCCTCACCCTGAATTGAGGCAGCAAGTGCTTACTGTAAATACCTAAAGTCTGTGCTAAACCTCCCCAGTATGGAGTGTAAATGGTTCAATCACTTTGCCCTTTGCATTTGCAAATATCCTTCTTCTTCTCTGTGATTAGCAGCAGCATCTCCTTTGGTTTCTGTAAAAGGTAACCACCTAAAGCAAACCTGTGCATAGTAAATGAGGACCATCATATAATATGCCCAGAGAAGAAATAAAGGCCAGTCAAGGCAAGGGCCAAGGCTTTTTCTTCTCTTGAGAGAGAGAAGCCATGCTGTCCCTTTTCCTCCACAGGACTCGGTAGTCTGTGTGAATTTCTCCTGCCTCATCCACAATGTGGCGGACCCCATGAGCCGGAGTCCGCATCACAGCCCCACCACGCAGTGATGTGGGTTGCCCCCCAGCCCAGCAAATACCGAAGGCTCCATCCTGTACTGCATAATAGGTACTCTGAGACAAAAAATATACAACCAAGATGTAAGAGCAGAGCTCTAAAAAAAGTACAAGTAAATGATGAAAAGATAGGCAACCTATCAGATACACAGTTCTCAACACTGGTAACCAGGATGCTCACACAAAAGTTTGTGTATGGTCACAAAATAGAGAAAGAAGTGGAATGGTGGGACTTCCGGCCAAGATGGAGGCATAGGTGGAAACACTGTACCTCTTCTCATAACCAAGATTAAGGACAACAAATATTTATAAACAATAACACAACCAGAACACAGAAAATTGAAATACGGAAGTCGACAACCATTCTACCAGACCGGTAAGAGGGGCAGAGTCGGCAGCCAGCGGAGAGGGAACGCGGCAGGAAAACGTGGTGTCTGCCAGGCTTCGGAGCGCCTGGCGGCGTAGGTGGCGTGGAGCTTGCAGACCCCAGTCGTGGGGAGGAGACAAGCAGAGCACGCAGGGCACGCAGGGCAGTTGGCCAACCGTGGACACACATTCGCGTGCAGATAAACTAAGCAAGAGCAGGCAGTGAGACAGAACGCACAGTGCAGGGCCCCAGTGACAGGAAATAAAGCCTAAAAACACTGATTGAAAGGTGCCGGGAGAGGCTCCTAGACTCACAGGAGAGGTCGCTGGGGAGACCCGCAAGGTCCCGGAGTGTGCATAGGCCCTCCCACCTGGGAACCAGTGCCAGGGGGGCCCAGTTTGCTTGTGGGAGGCAGCAGAGGGGACGCAAACTCGAGAGAGCACGGAACAGGCACCATTGTTCCCTCTCTGACCCTGCCCCCACAGGCAGCATCACAACTTGGCAACTAGGCTGCCCCACCCTGGTGAACACCTACGGCTCCGCCCCTCATGCGCAACAGGCGCCACCTGACCAAAAATGACTCAAACAGAAGAAAAGCTCAGAGTCCCAGAGCCAATACTCTTAAGCAAGCAAGAGATAGCCAACCTATCAGATGCACAGTTCAAAGCACTGTTAATCAGGATGCTCACAGAATTGGTTGATTTTGGTCGCAAATTAGATGAAAAAATGAAGACCTTCATAAGTGAAATGATGGAAAATACACAGGGAACCAGTAGTGATGGGAAGAAAACTGGGACTCAAATCAATGGAGTGGACCAGAAGGAAGAAACAAACAACCAAGCAGAAAAGAATGAAGAAACAAGAATTCAAAAAAATGAGGAGAGGCTTAGGAACCTCCAGGACATCTTTAAACGTTCCAACATCTGAATTATAGGAGTACCAGAATGGGAAGAGGAAGAGCAACAAGTGGAAAACTTATTTGAACAAATAGTAAAGGAGAACTTCCCCAATGTGGCAAAGGAAATAGACTTCCAGGAAGTCCAGGAAGCTCAGAGAGTCCCAAAGAAGGTGGACCCAAGGAGGAACACACCAAGGCACATCACAGTTACATTAGCCAAGATTAAAATGAAGGAGCGAATCCTAGAAGCAGCAAGAGGTAAGGGGACGGTTACCTACAAAGGAGTTCCCATCAGACTGTCAGCTGATTTCTCAAAAGCGACCTTGCAGGCAAGAAGGGGCTGGAAGGAAGTGTTCCAAGTCATGAAACACAAGGACCTACATCCAAGACTGCTCTATCCAGCAAAACTTTCATTCAGAATGGATGGGCAGATAAAGTGCTTCTCAGAGAAGATCAAGTTCAAGGAGTTCATCATCACCAAGCCCTTACTCTATGAAATGTTAAAGGGACTTACCTAACAAAAAGAAGATAAAAATATGAACAGTAAAAGGACAGCAAATTCACAGTTATTAACATCCACACCTAAAACAAAGGCAGACTAAGCGGTCACCTAAAACAGGAGCAGAGCCACAGAAATGGAGGTCACATGGAAGGTTAGCAACAGGGGAGTGGG
>PVKM010025272.1:0-20068 GCA_004027735.1 Carollia perspicillata
GAAATACAAAATTGCTAGAAATTAGAAAGTCTCCATAACTCAGGAATCTCTTCTATTCCCGGGGAACTTGCCCAGAGTCTCACAGCCAGAAAGCAGAGGATATAGACATCAAACCTGGGTCAACCAATTCCAGACCCTGTGTCATCAACCAGAAGACTTCCCTGCCTTAGATTTGGGTGGAGCAGGGTGGGGGCCGAGTTCAAAAATCAGTAGCCTGGATGGTAAGCTCTTTCCCATTAATCCAGCTTTTCGTGGAAATCTCCACTTATGAAATCATCGGATTCCTGACATCTTTATTTCTAGGCTTTGACTATTTAAACAAGAGCCAGACAGGCTCTTTCTTCCTCTAAGCTGCTTTTCTTTCCTTAACTCTTGGCTCAGCTTAAAACCTTTCACCTGTCCCTTACCTTCTAAATCTTTTTCTCTTTTGGTTTTCTTGGCCTCTATAGTGAGATGGTGGGCTTTTTCCATTGTAATTTTATGATTCTATAATTTATTTATCATGCATTATTGTGCCTCTAAACAATATGAGAGCCTTTGCAAGTGGGGGCACTTTATAAATAAATGATCATATTTATTGTCATTAATAAAAGAAGCAGCCACGATGCTCCAGGAGCCCAATCCCCCTCCGCGAATTTGTGAACTGAACATCAGCTCTTACCCGGCTCACCACCGCTGCCAGTTCCCGCATCTCGCTGTTCGCGCCGACAAAGGCACTCAGAGGCTTCAGCACTCGTTCCTGGCGATGGGAGCACAAAGCCTCTCGTTACAATAGTGCTTGGTGACTTAGGAAGGAAAACAGCATGGATCGCGGTGACACAAATGGTGGCAGGCTTCTACGACCTCCTAACCAATCTTAAGGCTTCTCTGGACTCAAAATTGTGTTTTTAAGTTATTCTGGATTTTGGCAGTTTACAAGATGAATGTTATATTTTAGCCACTTACCGAGGGGTCTGGGTTACAGTCGAAGCTGTTCAAGCCAAGTTTGCCAGTTGTTCCTTTGATAACATCTGTGAGCAGCCCTCGGAAGTCAATGATTTGGCCCTGAAAGGGAGTAATGGTTATTTACACCATTAAAACTTGAGGAAAGACTCTCTTTAATAGCTCGGCTTCATTAAACCAAGACATATTTATGTTCCTTGATGTGTAGGGCAAACTTAAAGTGAAGCTTTAAAAAGCACCTGCACTAATAATGAACAAGGTAATTTCCTGAGGTTGGGGCACTCTAGAATAAAAAACAAGTTGTAACTAAATTCTTTAGAATGACGTAGGTTTGAATAGAAATTCACAAGCATCTTTCAGTTCCCCACACATGCCGCCCGCTTCCTCGCATGTCTGTTTCCCCTGTGCTGTCCCCTCCTTCGGGGACACCCCACACAGGAAGAGCGTATTGGCACGAGAGCGACGATGGTTCCTACTTACTGTCACGGGCTTTCGCCACTCAGCAGAGCACCTGATACAAAGTAGGTGTGCAAGGTACCTTGTGAAGATTATTTCCAATTCTATTTTTAATTTAAAATGTTTTCAATTACAGTTTACATTCAACATTATCTTGTATTAATTAGTGGTTAGACAATCATATAATTTACAAAGGGTTCCCCCTATCGGGGGGACCTACCTGATGCCATACACAGTTATTACGATATTATCGACTATATTTCCTATTGTGTACTTTGCATCCCCATGACGGTTTTGTAACTACCAATCTGTACTTTTGGTGATTTCTGAGTCTAACAACACCTCTGCTAACCAGGCGTGGTGTCCTAGTTTCATAGATGTGGAGGTAAGGCCAGGGAAGTTAAGTGATCTACCCAGGGCCACACAGCTAGCAAGTGACTTTAGGCCAGAATTCAAACTCAGATTCCTGTCTCCCATACTGCTTCCAACACCTCCTTGTCTCCCCTCTAGGAAGAAGGAAGAAGGAAGGATGTGTAGGAAAACAAATAACAATAACTGTAGCTGGCATTTATTGAGTGTTTATTGTGCATTGGACACCCTACTAGGCCCTCCATTCATTATGACATTTAAAGAAGCCCTATGATTATTTCCATTTTACAGAGGAGAGAGATGAGGCTTGGAGAGATTAAACAACTTGAGCAAGGTTACACAGCTGGGAAGGTCTGAGCTGTGGTTTGAACCTAGGCAAGCTGACTCCAAAGCCATTAATTACCTTGAAGAGCTGCAATACACCTAGTAAATTTGCAAGGGGAACCAGGGAATCCTGAAGCCAAGGGCCCTAACATGGCCATGAGAGACACATTTCGGAGATCAGCCCCCTGGCCATACACCCTCATTTAGCTTATGAACATTTGAAACCCTAGGGAGAAAATCATGTACATTTTACCCTGAGGACATTTCTGCTGAAAGAGAATTTATAGCCAGACTCTTTCAAAGGTTAAGTGCTGGGTTAAATCGTCCCTTCCTTATGACCTGATCAGAAACATCCATTCATATGAACTTGAGACATTCAGGAGAGAAACCAATGCCATAAAACTGCAAGGCACAAAACTGCCTGAAAACACAGTGGAAGTTGTAAAGGAGAACAGGGGAATACTTCTCCACAGGAGGCACTGATGCGAATGGTAGTATCTCCAGCAATCACTCATATAATTGAGGCCCTGAAAAGGAGCCAGTTAAGGCCAGTGAGGTGGCGCCTTGCTTTCCAAGGAGATGCTGCCAGCTTCCCCTCCAAACACAAACAACCCAGAGTTGGGTTTGGCCCAGAAGAGTCGGCTGGGTATAAGCCTGCAGTCCTGGAGTTTGAGAATGTGACCAAAGAAAGACGACTCTTAAAGAAATATGGTCCAGAAGTTATAATCAAGAGGTCTGTTGGTGTCGATGCTGCTTTTCATTTCCAACTGACATGTTTTACCTCCCTTTTGCTTGTATCCACTCGACTGGGTCTTTTCTGTTTGAGAAATTATGATTCACAAATCAGGACATGAGGTTCATCACGAAAGAGGCAGAATATCTATCAAGGACAAGATCAGCTCTCTGGTAACAGAGGGTTCATGGCTCACTGGGAGTCACGACCTCCCAGCTGAATGAAGCCAGACTTCCAAGGAGAAAGGTGATACCGCTAATCAACAACCAGTGAGGGGGCAGGAAGGAATGAGCATGCGGCCACAGCTTCTTAAGTAGTGCAAAACAGTCCTGCCCATGTTTATCATTTTAATCACAGAAGGTTTAAGCTGCAAGGAGCATGGGAAGCCATCTCTGCCAAACCCCTGAACTCACAGAGGAGGAAAGTTAGAGATGAGGCAGTTCATTCAAGTCCATTCATCCAGAAGGAAGATTCAGACCAGAGCCCCCAGGGTTCGAACCCACAGCCGCTTCCCACTTCACCTCGCAGCCGACCTGCGATCATTACACATTAACTTTTCTGTTAGGCAAAAATGAAGTTTTTATTTTCATTTTTAGAAAGGAAAATAAAATTCCCCTTTTGGTGTCAGGTGTATGAGTTCCACTTACTCTGTGTGGATGGATGCCTTCTTCTCTGCCACCTCTGTTAATTGCTGATATGCTTAAGCCAAAGTCAGTGCTTTCTGTGCAATCATTATTGACAACCTCCTAAAGAAAGGGGAAGACAAGCAGAAGTCAGTTGTGGAAGGCGACACAGAGATGCTGGTTGTAATTGCCTATCCCATCATGCCAAATCAAATGTTGGAGGTCAGTTCTGTACCTGGGAAACCCAATGTGTAATTTGGCCACTTCTTTTTAGCCCCAAGAGGAATTAATTATCTGCCTGTGCCATGGAAGGAACCGGCCTTGGCAGCCAGGGGCTCTGAGCAGCTTTTCCAGTGGAAGAAACAGTTGGGTCTCAGTCCATCACCACTCGCTGGCTTGCCTTTGCTCCCATGACCAGAGGCGTCTGTGGCCAGGGTGGCTGAGTGTGGAGAGGCAGCAGAGTCAGCCAGCTCCTGTGGGATTTATCCTGCTGCTCCTCCACTTCCCGTCTGCCTGGGTCAGACTGCAATGGCCAGGCCAACCCACCTCTTTGAGGGTGAGACACTCTTTTTGACCAACTTTGACCAACTGGGTTTTGTGATTATTTCTTTCTATCCCACCAGACATCTTTGATGTTGATTCTGTTTCACAATTTCTATTGGTTTTCTTTCCTTGGAAACCTGGTATGTTTTGTTCTGAACCAGGAGGTTCTCTGCACGGATCTGAGTCAGGAGCTGTTGGTTTCATCTGCCTACTGGACTCTCTTCTTGGTGCTCATCTCCCCCCAAGAAAGCCCAGTGTGGAGGTCTGAGGTGGGGACCAACCATGTGCATTTTGGAAAAACCCAACAGGAAGTTCTGAGACTCTGAAGCTCAGCTACACACAGGACTACCCCTGGCCTATATTTAGGAACCCAGGAATGTGCTTCAGGACAGGAAGACCTGCCAACTACAGTTACCTGAGAAGGGAGGATGGAACTCTGCAACGACCAGGCCCTCCTGCTATGGCCGGGCCCAGGACTCACCCTGCAAGGCCTGTTACCCAGCACTCAGACCAGGGGACAGGCTGAGGGAGAAAGGAACCATCCTACACATTGTTGAAAAATTAGGAAGACTAGGGATTTGCCTGTGGTTTTAACCAGCAAATTGGAAGAAAAATGCGCAATTTAATGAAATCATACAGCAATTTAAAAAACATAGGTCCTCAAATACATTAATTAATTTTTAAAGGGGTTCATCATCACCAAGCCCTTATTATATGAAATATTAAAGGGACTTATCTAAGAAAAAGAAGATAAAAAATATGAACAGTAAAATGACAGCAAATTCACAGTTATTAACAACCACACCTAAAACAAAAACAAAAGTGAACTAAGCAAAGAACTGGAACAGGAACAGGACCACAGAAATGGAGATCACATGGAGGGTTATCAACAGGGGAGTGGGAGGGGGAGAGAGGAAGAAAAGGTACAGAGAATAAGTAGCATAGACGGTAGGTAGAAGATAGACAGGGGGAGGGTAAGAATAGTATGGGAAATGTAGAAGCCAGAGAACTCATACGTATGATCCATGGACATGAACTAAGGGGAGGGAATGTGGTGGGAGAGGGTGTGCAGGGTGGAGGGGAGTAAAGGGGGGAAAATGGGACAACTGTAATGGCATAATCAACAAAATATATTTAAAAAATAAAATGTGACTCTTTTCTTGGAAGTAGTTCTCAAACACCTGTGGTTTTACCAGCACCAAGCAAAGCATTCCCAACCTGTTTAGGGTGTTCTTTGTGGAGGGGTTTGGCTTCCGCTGGCTTCCCCATGGTGGTTTTGGACCGTGGCCTCAGCTGGCTGATCTTGGGGAGGTTTTGACAATTGTCACTCATCACCCTAGGGGAGGAAACAAAGACCTTGAAGGAAACTATCCTAACCACTTAGTTTGAGGTAACTGAATGATATGTGGCGCTCAGCGCACTTGAAGAAAATCCTTGAAAGGCTGGCAGGTGCACCGCAATGGGGCCCTTCGGCGTGCACCACCCCCCGTCCTGCCCATCCAAGCCCTGGCTCACTCGGTCCATCCATCGGGGTCCTCTCAGACCAGCCGAGAAGGCTCACCTCCTCCCGGAGGCCCCCCAACTCGCTCTCTTCATTTCCCTGTCATGCCCCCTGGCTTCAGCCCTTCTGTAAATAGCTTTATTTTCCCAAGAATACATTGCTTTATAAACATCCTCCCATTGTTTCTTTCCACCTTTTTGGAAGAGCAGCACTCAGACCAGAGAAAGGTACAGGAGAGGAAGGAATCTTCCACTCTAATTAATGAGCATTAGGAAGCCCACAAATGGTAATGGAAAACATACAATGTGGAAGGAAGGATGGAAGAAAGGGAGGGAGGGAGGGAGGGGTGAAGGAAGGAAAGAAAGAAGGAAGGGAGGGAGGGAGGGAGGAAGCCAACCCAGGGATTTGTCCACGGCTTCATCCAGTGTGCAGGGTGCAGCCCTGCCTTCTTGAAATACCTCTCATCACGTTGTGTACAATAAGCAGCAAAAGGGGCCCTGGCCAGGTGGCTCAGTTGATTGGAGCATCATCCCCATACACCAGAAAGGTTGCGGGTTTGATCCCCAGTCAGGACACATAGGGGAGGGAACTGATGGATCAATGTTTCTTTCACATCTGTCTGTCTGTCTGTCTGTCTGTCTGTCTTTCCCCCCCACTTCTCTCTCTCTCCCCCTCCCTTTTCTCTCTCTAAAAATCAATAAACATATCCTCAGGTGAGGATTAAAAAAAATCAAAAGGTGCTCATGGAATAAAAGCAACCTTACCTCATCTCTGTTGTCACAGATCACTCATATTTGCAAAACAACTTTTCACCAGAACTGTGTACTTCAGGCATAACAATGTCGGAACAGTGGCTAACCGAGGTGGAGATGAGAGGTACTGGCTGGGAAGGGACCCTGCTGTTGGGCTGTCAGTGCATTCTGCTGTGTTGGTGTCATACATAGATACAGAGAGGACTTGCTTGGGAGCAGAACCTGAATGCCCAAATCATCAGTTCTTTGGTTCTCTCCATTTTCTTGTCCTTACATGTGAGATGCATTTGCAGGGGGAACTTCTAGAATAGCAGGTCTCAGAGAGCTGCTGTTTCAACTCCATTTCTTTGTGGGAAGGAAGAAGTTATTCATGTCTGATATGAATGCATAGCTATTTCCCCAGCAAGACCATCTGCACCAACACCGCCAACGTTCAAACATGGTGGCCCAGTGTCGGGCACGTGGGGACAAATGTCATGAGAAGTGAGCAACTGCCAGTTTCTCAGGGCATCCGGCTTTCATTTGTAAATTAAGAATAGGAACAGCTATCCCTCAGGGCTTTTCCTAGCCCGACAATGAAATATCTATGAAATGAACACCAAATATTTACTAGTGCAAACCCTTGTGAAGGGCATTAATTTAAATGAGCAGAATACACACACACACACACACGCACACACACACTCACACTCACACAGTTAAATTTGCATCAACACCTGTGGAAGGCTCTCAGGGGCCTGGGAGTCTATTTTCCCACTGTAATTTCCTACTGGAGGCGATTGACTCACACATTTGCTTTAACACGACCAAACGCAAGTGCACTATTGTGCAGTTCATCTCCAATCAGCTCCGACAATGGTAAAATTCTTCCTAATATGGAACCACGTTCACCTCGTGTTAACTTTAGTCACCCGCCAGTCCTAGGTGTGCCCCGTGGAATTTGCAAAGAAAGTTCCAATCTCTCTTCAGAGAGGAAGATGGCTGCTGCATTGCTTTAGGGACCATCCCCACCCCAAGTTTTCTGTTCTTCAAGCTAAACACTCCAATCATTCCCCAGCTCATCTGGCTTCCAGATTGCTCCAATCATTCCCCAGCTCATCTGGCTTCCAGATTCTTACTCGTCCTGGTCACCTTCCTTTTATCCACTGCCTCTGACCACAGTAGAGTCACCTCCTACTTTCTGGACACTATTTCTATTGATGAGACCCGAGGCCACATTGGCAATCACACCATACTGTGGGCTCCCACTGCGTCTGCAGTTCACTCAGATTCCTAGGTCTCTGCCTTTGTAATGGGGGAGCTGTTTGTTGTGAATCCGTGGTTACAGCTTAAACCATACTTCATTAAATTTCCTCTTATTGTTTTGGGCCCATCTCCCAAGCTATCAGGATCTTTTGGCATTCTAATGCTGTCATCCGTCACATTAAAGAACCTTTCCTCCTTTGGGTCAGCTAATTTGTCAGCAAATCTCTAAACGGGGAGCTTGCTCTCTGGTGTGAGATGCAAGAATTGGAAAAAGGCACTTCCATTTGTTAATAGCCAGTCTCATGACACAACCTCTTGTTTCAACAACTGTCTTTGAGCATAAAATTGTAAACAAGCACCATTTATTATTTTCCTAGTTCTCCTTCCTGACTCCAGCCACTTGCTATCCAGCCTTCATGTTTATTGATACAAACATCTACTCAGGGAAGAACTGAAGGAACCCCCAGCTGCCAAGCTCTATCCCAAAAGGGAAGCAAAGCGCTCCAGTGACATTCGCTCACAGAATGTTCTGCCAGGTAAGAAATGCTCAGCAAATTCCAAGCATGAACATGTGGATGAAAAAGAATCAGAATCCAAATGTGTTCCCCAAAGCTGGCCTCATAAAATGCTCCTCGCTGATTTTATTCACAAGTAGTTATTTATTACCAGCGTCTGACTAACTTTATGGAAACTATAAGTAAAAGAATAACACTGGTCAAGACAATGAAACCGCTCCTAAGGGACAGCACAGAGCAAGGATAGCCTTGGGCACAGTGTCACTACTGTACCATCACGATGTGTGTGGGGCCCCATGGCCACTTCATAAGCGATGCCAATCAGCCCTGTGAGGTGTCTGCTTTTTCCTTGTTAGGCTGCAGACCAGGGGCTGGAGTCCCGAGAGCAGGGAACTTAGCAGGGCACATGGAACTCATACCTCCTGAAGGCCTGCTGAGTTGCTTGTGATTATAATCTAAGTTTTCTCCAACTGTATTCTAAGATTTAAAGAAATTTTGTTCACTGACTGAATGGTTGAGGGGCCCCTACTGGAACCCCACTTTGATCTTCCCCTGAGGTCGGGACCTTGTTATAACAGCAGAAATCTGCAGACCTTCATGCCCCAAAGCTATGCCACACTGGGAAGCCGTGCCCTGGCACTGGCCATCTCTGAAGAGGCTCCAACAATGGGTGTGGGTCGAGAGTGGGAAGAAGGGACACGGAGGACATGGAGGCAAGGGTGGTGGGACCTTGTGTCTACCGAGAAGGGTCAGGAGACAGAGGGGCTCCATGAGATGCTTCGAGTCCCAAATGAGACTTGGATTTGAGAAGCTAGAGAAGGGAATATAAGGTGAGTGTCAGAAAAGGAGGAGAAAAGAAAGACCTGACTCTCTTTATACAGGTCAGGACATGGGTGAGCACAAGAAACTCGGGGATGATTTAAAAGGGGAAAATAATATTACTCGGACATGCACTGTGTGCTGGGAAGTCACTATGCGTCAGAAACCTGCTCCTAGCTTGTCAGAAGTGGAGCCTGGAAGTGAACCCAGGCCCCTTCATCTCTGAGGCCCATCCTTTTCACACCACTGAGCCTAGAAAGACAGAGCCAGTAGATGTCACTATTTGCCGTAAAACCAGGAAAACTGCAGACATTGGCCCACATCCTGGACATCTGTAGTGTGAAGGGAACACATGGCTGAGCCCACCACAGTCACACGACCACAGCCTGGTATTGCTGGTAGACAGTCATGGAGCCGCACTGGAGAATCTTCTGGAAAGGGTCCCACCAACTCCTAGAGTTGTGTTGGTCAAGGTGAATTACCATTCACTTTACCTTCTGGCCTTCCCTCCACTTCTTGGTGGTAAATTACTTTCTGCTGTGGCAAAACAGATATTGGGAGAAAAGGAAAGAATTTAACTTTTAAGAGACAGTGATTTCTCAGGTACATTAGGTGTTTTACATGGTTTTTAAGTTTGTGCTACAGCCTTTTGGAATTTAAAGAATCTAAGCTACTCCTATCTAGAGAGAAGTGAAATGACTGGTGAAGAGAAAGAAGCCCAGGCTTCCCAAACATTCCCTTAGACATTAAATCTCTTGGAGACCATGGACCTACTGACAACTCCAATATGGGCTAGCTTTGTAGGTACCATTTCACTAGGTTTTCATGAACTTGACAACATTTTTCTATGGTCCCTGGGCACCAGGGTGATTTCATGAGTCTGGCGGGGAACACTTATCAGTCGTACCCTGCCAGTTTACCTTAACATAAAGACATGTGCTGTATCCTAAGAGAATGCATTGCCAAGCTCGATCAGAACTAGCAGTTTAGAAATAGGATCATGTAAATAATAGTTCTGGTGATCCAGTGGCTACGAGTCAGTGCTTTCTTTGCCAAGACCCAGATCCGCCAGCCAAGGACTCCGAGCTCTGAGCCCTGCACTGGAAGGGGGCTCAGATAACACCCTCTCTCAGACCCCTTCCAGCCCTGAGATTCAGCCCTGGCTATTTTTAATTGACGTTCCTCTTGGTTTCCTGGTCCCCACATGAAATGTTAAAGTCTGTGGCTTAACAAGTGCCTTGTAAACAGGACAATGATCTCCCTTGGTTTATAATTACTTCCCCCACTTACAGACTTCTAAGCCAATGTTACTACAAAACATAGGGCCCTTACTTTAGATCTTTCCTCCAGCCAGCCTCCTTGACTGCTAACCTATACTGGGTCTTTGCAAAATATTGATCATTATCTGGATTGATGGCCTTCAAAAGCATTTCATTATCTATACATGAGCTATTAGCTTCCCCAATACTCATTTTCATGTTATTTTCAAGATAGATAATAGGTCTTCCTAACAAGAAAAGAGCCCTCTGTCATTTATCCTCTTCTAACAGCTCTTTCTATCTCTGAAGAAATGAAAGTAACGTTGGTCTTCTAAAGGGTACCTGTAAAGTGTATGATTGTCTGACCACTGTGCTGTACCCCTGAAACCAATGCAAAATAATATCTAGTGCAAACTGGAATTGAGAAAAAAAGTACTTGTGATACAACGGGATTTTGCTGTCATTATCCCAAAACACGTGTTCCTCAAACAGACGCCAGTATAACTAAAGGAACGCCCATGTCCAGAGGATCATATTTAAATTGCCTGCACGGGGTCTAAGAGAAGCTACAGGATCTTTCTGGTCTATTCTTTCAGTGCCGCATAAGAGGCACCATCTGTCTGGGAGTCAAGTGAAGAAATGCTAATCTTAAAGATGAGATCAAGTTTTATTTCTACAAAGTAGCCATGTACCTGTGTCTGATGCCTTTTTGACAATTTTGGGGTATTTCTGAAATTTTATAAAATAATAGCTCTCATACTCCATCAAAATAGTTTCAAGGTCAATGTTGTCGCAAACTTCAAAGCGTCGTAACCCCAGCTTAGTTTCTTGCTCCAAAGCATTAGCTGCATCGATATATCTGGCCATTTCACAGAAGAAAAAACAAGAATAAAAAAATTTACTCTGGGTAGAAAGAATAAAAACAAAACAGGCATTAAAAGCCCAAAGTTACCATTGTTTAAAACATTTTTGTAAATGCTTAGTCACGAAAGTAAGGCAACTAAGAAAATGTCTTGTGATTTCCCTTTACTCATTTGTAGCCAAAAGTGAGTATTTGCCCAACATGATCACCTCTTTATTTATGTTAGGTGCCATTTGGCATTTGACAGAACCCAAGTTCAGCCCCCACAGGCAAGATCTGCCATCGTTGAGGCAATTCAAAATACAGGTAAGTCAAAATACAGGTAAGTCAAAAGAAAATTTCACTACTCAGAGGTAATGACTGTTAACATTTTCTTTACCTTTCCAAACATTTTTAATGACTAAATACACATATACTTACATATATGCACTTGTGAAGCCAAAAAGGGGGGGAGGAGATGGAAACATATACTATAGATTGCTTATAGTCATTACTTACATGACAGTGTATTCAAAACTCCAGGATCATAGAATTTTGACTTAAAAAATTTATTGTAGATGATGGCAGATCCTGTGTTTCCTAAGCTAACTGATCAGGGGAACAAAACTGCTTCTGTGTGTTCCTGTTACACTACTTGAGCTTGAACAAGGTCTGAACTTGATAGGGTTGGCCGGAGCCACTAGAGGTTCTTAACCAACAGACTGACAGGACAGGACTTCGGAAAGGGCAGTGAGCTGCGATGAACAAGATACGGCAGGAGAGGCGGGGAGGCTGTGAGTCCCGAGGGAAGGCACGTGTACTGTTGCAAGAACCTGTGTCCATGACCCTCCACTGTCTGATCTCACCAATTCTCCCTCATGCACTCGAACTCTGGTCTTTGTTTCCATAACTGTTCCAGCCGTGCAGAGCCCCTTCTTCTTCTGTGCCCTGCCTAGAATGTCCTCGTGCATCGTATCTATCTGTTGCTATTCTACACATCTTTCATTGTATGTCAACTGTAATTGAAAATCAAAAATTATTTTTTTAAAAAAGACCAGCTCAAATCATCTTCTCTACAAAGCTTTCTCTGATTGTTTATTCCAATCCACAATAATCTACCCTCTTTGCTGAACTCTTAGTATTTTGTTAAAGGCAGGTCTATTTTTCTGACACTGATACGTCCCTAAAATTACCTATACTGTAAGTCACTTTTCATCTTGATAATCCACATATAAAAGTCCCTTTCCCAGCAGGTCTCAGGGAAAATTCTCAATGCTAAGTAGAGTTTTCATTGATTCGAGATGAAAGGGGCCATCTCATGGCAGAAAGCGGGAATGCATGCTTTGCTAACACACAGCAAACTCTTCAGATGGTAACAGGTAGGTGGCCAAATTCCCTGCCCAATCCCCCACGCCGCCAGTTATGGATGGGCACTGCACAGAAAAGGGCTGAGTACAGGTCATTCAGGTAAATGCAATGTCTTTATTCTACAGGAAGGAAACTTGAGGATTAAGAGCACTGTTTCTGTGAGCATAGCCAGCGGTGGGACCCTGGGAAGCTCACCTGAAAGGCCTACGCTACTATCTTCAAACCTGAATGGGAAAAGGTGTGTATCACATGAACTGGGTAGTTTCGTGAATACAGTTTTCAAGTGCACAATGCGAAAAATATCTAAGTAAAGGAGGCATAAAAGTGTGTGTCTAGGTTGCTGGGGGAGGGGGAGGGGGAGAGGCAGGTAGCCCACAGGGGATTTTTAGGGCAGTGAAGCTATCCCGTATGATCCTGCAGTGGGGGATACTTGACATTGTGCATTTGTCAAACTCATAGCACTGTACAATGCCAGACTGAACCCTGGTGTAAACTATGGACTTTAGCTGATAATAATATACAATATACAGTATTGGTTCATCAATTGTAATAAACGTCCCACACAAATGCAAGACGTTAATAACGGGAGACTGGGCAAGGCCGGGGGTTGCCAGCATATGGGAACTCTCTGTACTTTCTGCTCAATTTTTCTGTAAATATGAAACCACTCTTTAAAAAATGCAGTCTATTAATTGTTTTTAAAAGGGTGCATCTGGAAAAGCAGAGATCAGAAAAAGAGAAGAACCATATCTAAATATATGTGATATAACATACCCTTCTTGTGTTAAATAATGCAAAATCAAAATAAGAAGGTTTTTTCGGCGTGCTTCTGTCCTCATCTCGCACTGTGAACAAAAAGGAGAATTTAGATGGGAGGACAATGAGATAACAACACTTCTTGTAGCACAGGAAACCCTTGAAGGTAGAACTACCCTGTCGGAACCAAGAAGCATGACTTAAAGGCTGGAAGGCAGTTTGATGTTCCTCAGGATGTAAAGTTGTTTTCCATTGCTGTTTTCGCCTTAGAGCTGACTTCTTGATTGTAAACTGAAGGTACCATGATTTAAATTAGGATTGCACTTTACTAGTTAACTTCTTACTGCCAAGATAATTGGCATTTTATTGCTTATAACTGTGAAGCAAGAAATACACCTAGTTTGATTTGGACCAGATTAGGGAAAGTGATAAAGATAAACTCGTGAGCCAGAAATCGGCTGTGACTTCACAGGTACTTACGTGCTGATACATCTTAAATTCGCTCAAGTCCCACCCAGCCCCTGCGCAAACGGGGGGATGGGTTCCAGTAAACCTCTCAGGGGTGGCTGCACAGCCGGGCGTTGAGAATAGAGGAGCAGAGGCCGTAAAAGGGAAGTTCCTGCATAATAATACCCTTATTCAAGCTGGACGAATTTGTACATTTATTCGCAGTCTTAATATATTGCATTTAGTTATCTGGTATCTCAAATTTCCCTGAAATATATTCATAGAATACTTTCAATAATATTTCCCTTATTTGAGAACAACCTACCTACCATCTCTTTCTAAGGACAACACGGGTAAGAACTGGATAAAAACAAAAATGGCCCCTGAGTGGCCCAAATTATGTCATGAAATCCATGTACAAACACATGCTCATAAGACATATGAAAACTTTTCAAGGCGTTCATCCAAAGCTTTCTGTAAATCAAACAGTACTATAATTTTTCTTTTTATGTTGCTTTTTAATTGAATAGTAGTAACATATGTATAACAAACGACCATTTTAAGCATTTTTTAGTGTACAGTTCAGACAGTGGCGTGGTTGCGGAACCACCGCTGCCGTCCACCCTCAGAGCTCTTTCCTCTTCCCCGACTGCAACTCGGTGTGTGTGCCGCGGTAACCCCCAGTCTTGACCCCTGGCAGCCGCCCCTCTGCTTTCCGTCTCTGAGAGTTAGCCTGTTCTGGGTACCTGGTATAAGTGGACTCCTAGACTAGTTGTCCCTGTGTGTTGGTTTATTTCACGCAGCATGTCATCCAAGTTCATTCATGTGGTAGCATCTGTCAAAAATTTCTTCTCTTTTAAGGCTGACTAATGTCACACTATAAATTTTTAAAGAAAATGGTAGTCTGTCCAGCTCCACTACCCGACCCCGCTCCTCATTCCCTAGAGGCAACAACTATAATTACTTTAGCTGTTTCTTCCAATATTTACCTCCATGTTTCTAAATATATCACTGTTTCATGATAAATGAATATTAGACACTGACTATTCACCTCCTGTTCAGGCGGATGAGGAATAGGCTGTTTCACACACTTTTCAGCCTCCCCTCCCCTCCCAGTTCTATCAGTATCTGGTGACTAGATTATTATGACCATGTACACAATGTTCTCTGCTGAGTGAAAAAGTACTATGGTTACTTTTCCATTTCTGTGCAACCTTATTTTTTGGTAATGAATAATTGCCTCCTTTTAAAAATTTGGTTACTTTCCTATGTACCTATTGCTAATTTTCAAACACCGACACACCTCTAAAGACCCCTCGTGTCCCATTCCTTTTCATGAAACACATCAGATGACATGTGATCTGACGTCAGTTACAGTTACACTCCCCTCCCCTTCCCGCTCCACTCTGACTGCTGAGTCCTGGCGTGGGTACCTGTCAGAGGACTTCCCTTTGAAACTTCTCCTGCATTGGCCCCCTAGAAACGCAATCTTCTCCTTTCCTGCTTCCTCACTTGGTTTACTGGCACACATCCTCTTGAGTAAAAATACATGGAGATGAATGTGGCTGAGAATTTGTGTGCCTGAAAATGTCTTTATTCTACTTTAAACTTGATAGTTTGAAAGGGCATTACACTGCCATTCTATTCCCCATTCTATGCAGGTATTATGTCTTTTGTTCCTGGGAAGCTTTTAGGATCTTATTTTTACCTTTGGTGTTCTGAAATTATACAACTTCCTTGGTTCAGGTCTTTTTCCATTCAGTGTACTGGCCATTGTCAAGTTGGACAATCCCATGCTTCTGTTCTTCGAAAATTTCTTTGATAAATTACGCTCCTGTTTTTCTGATTTACTTTTAAGAGCTTGTACTAATTGAATCGGGGATGTTCCAGATGGATCTTTTTAAGATTCTTTTTCTTTCATACAGTGTTCCATTTCTTTGTCTCTTGTGTTCATTTTCCAGGCAATTTCCTTAGCCTTATCTTTGAACCATCTACAGAATTTATTTAGACAATAATATTTTTTAATTTCCAAGAGTGTCTTCTTATTCTCTGATTATCCCTTTTCCACAACAAATTGTTCTCATTTTTTGAATACACTATTATCTTATGATAAAAAAAATCATAATGAAGAGGTTCAATCATGGTCAATATTTGTTGTTTAAGTTGGCAGGTAAAGTACTTTAAAGGTATCCATCCAAAATATTTTTGGATTTTTTCTTAAAGGGATAAGCTTTTATTCAGATTCCTAGAAAATACAGCAAATAAAGCAATTTGTATTTCAAAGAGCTTGTGAAGGAAGCATAGTAAGTACCACTAGTTTAACCAAAATTTATAGTGTGTTTCTGCCATTCAAACAGTAATTACTGCTTTAAAAAAATGTATCTGCATTTTATTTATCGCACTTTTTGTTGTTGTCAGTTAAATGTTTTGCTTTGAATTAAGTTGAAAGTACAGAGTGGGGAGGAAGCAGGTTTACAGTTGTGAGTATGCAAAACAGTTTATTCTTGTGTTAGTATTTATAAAGTATTGTATTATTTTCCATATGAACAACTGTAAACTTAATTCTGCTCCACCCTGTAAATAAACCAGGGCTCTCAGAACTCTAAGAGAAAAGAAAATTTATAATAATTCTTGAAGCAATAAAATATATAACATGAAAAGTAGTGACTTAGACTGGGATAAATATTTACAAAAGACACATCTGATAAAGGACTGTTATCCAAAATATACAAAGAGCTCTTAAAACTCAACAATAAGAAAACAACCAACCCAATTAAAGATGGGCAAAAGACATAACCAGACACCTCACAAAAGAAGGTGTATGGATGCCAACTAAACACACGAAAAGATGCTCAACATCATACGCCATTAGGGAATGGTAAATTAAAACAACAACAAGGTACCACTATGCATCGATCGGAATGGTGAAAACCAGAGCACTGACAACATCAAGTGCTGGTGAGGATATAGAGCATTCACTGCGGGTGGAAATATGAAATGGCACAGCTACTTTGGAAGACAGTTTGGTGGTCTCTCACAAAACTAAACATCCTCTTAACATAGGACCTAGCAAGTACACCCCATGGCACTTGCCCAAAAGAGTTTGTATGTCTAGGGAGAAACCTGCACACTGATAAACAAACTGTGGTATATCTATACAATGGAAAGTAATCGGTGCCGAAAAGAAATGATCTGTCAAGCCATAAAAAGACATGGAGGAAACATAGATGCATATTACTCGTGAAAGAAGCCAATCTGAAAAGGCTACATACTGTATGATTCCAACTATATGACTTTGAAGACAACAAAAAGACCAATGGTGACCAGAGTTTAGGGGGGTGGGAGGGAGGTAGAGAGCAGAGGATGTTAGGTGATTCTATCGTATATGATACTGTAATGGTGATACACATCATTATACATTTGTGAAAACCCATAGAATGTACAACAGGAAATGTGAACTCTGATGTAAACTGTGGACTTTGGGGGACTGTGACGTGTCGGTGTGGGTTCACCTGGTGCAGAGTGTTCATACTGGGGCAGCGTGCGCGTGTGTGGGGGCTGGGGGAACATGGGAGTCCTGCGTGCTTTCTTCTTTTTTCTTATTATTTTTTTGTATTTTATTTAGTCTTTATTGAATTTTTCCATTACCTTTTAGTCCTCTTATACCTCCCTCCCCTCAGCAGTCCCACTGTCTTCCATGCCCAGGAACCCTTATTTCCTTTTTGCTCAATCCCTCCACCCCTAACCTCCCCACCCCAGCTGTCATCCCGCTCTCCGTCTGTGAGACTGTCCCCATTTTCCTTGTTTGCTCACTTTGTTCATTAGATTCCACATAGGAGTGGAATCATATGGTACTTGTCTTTCTCTGACTGGCTTATTTCGCTTAGCATGATGCTCTCCAGGTCTATCCAGACTGTCACAAAGAGTACAATTTTTTTTTTATGGCCAAGTATTACGGAATCCTGTGTATTTTCTAATCAATTTTGCTGTGAACCTAAAACCGCCCTAAAAAATAATGTCTGTTCTTTAAAGTAGTGACCAATTTCTAAACAAATATATCAGACCTACTATATTTAAGTGGAGTCCACCCTTCAGAGCAGGCACCTGGGCAAGCCCTGCTTTTATTCCATGGCTCAACACGTTTCTGAAATTCCTCTAATTAAATTGCCTTCAGTGTAGATAAATGACCACAGTCACACTTCAGCCCACATTCACAAAAATAGTATGTGACCAGTGTACAAAATTGGGACAATGCACAAAGGCATAAGAAAAAACCAAACCATTTTAGTCACACTCTTTCAATCTTTTTACAAAAGACGCTTCCTGTGTGTTTTGATAACCTGTCATTTTCCTTTTTCTTAAAAACACTTTGTAAATACAAGGGGCGGCAAAAGCAGGTTTACTGATGACAACAAAGGACTCTGTGCCACAGTGTGCCTGAGTGTAACAAGCAGACTACGAGAACGTGTCAATAAGGAAGGCTGGTAACTGAAGCACTCAAGAGATTGTATCTAGGTGCGCTGCACCACTGTGACCCTTTTCCGGGTCAATAAAGCAGTGGTAATAGTCATAACGTAGGAACAACCGTAAACCACTTTTGCCCGGCCCTGTATTTTTCCACGTCATTGAAAGTTTTTCTAAAATATGATTTCTAATAACTGCGGAGAATGAACCGTAAGTTAATCAACTCTCTGCTGTTGGAGAATCCTGTCGTTCACTGTTACTCAAAGTTATTCAATTTAAAAATATGCTTTATTAACAGATTTGACTGTTTCTAAAATCCAGATTCATCCTCAAGGACAACAGATAACACTAGAAGAGCTTTAAAAGTGTATAACAGGCTACTCTTAAAAAACGACATTGGGTGCTTTTCAATCCCTGTCCTTGAAGAGACCCCACCAGCCAAGGAGGGTTAACAAACCAAAAAGCAAATTACTAAGAAGAGATAATCACAAAGCAGTTACAGTGATCTTCTTTGCTATTTTTATTTGCTATTATAAAATATATAATCTATACAGAAGAGTATGGGAAACCTCCATTTATTTTGAATACTAATAAAAACAAATGCCACCCTGGTGAAGCCCCAGAGCACCTTTAGCGTCTTAGAAACTCCCTCTTGTGTTCCTTTCAGGTATTTTCCCTCCCTCCCACCAGAGGTAACTGACTTTTATGTTAATTACTCTTTTTTTCTTTATAGATTTACCAACTATGTATGTATCTTAAAAACATATTGTTTAGTTGTCATATTTTTGAACTTTATATGAATGGAATATGCTTTTATTTTATGTGACTACTTTAGTTCCGCAGTGTGTAATTTCCCCAATGGAAGTTAGTATCAGCCCTGGCTGGTGTGGCTCAGTGGGTTGAGTGCCACCCCGCGAACTGAAAAGTCGCTGATTCAATTCCTGCTCGGGGCACATGCCTGGGTTGCAGGCCATGTCCCCAGCTGGGGGCGTGCAAGAGGCAACCAGTTGTTTCTCTCACACATCAACGTTTCTCTCCCTGTCCTTTTCCCTCCCTTCCCTTCTTTCTAAAAATAAATAAAATCTTTTTTCAAAAGTCCATATCAAAGGAAAGCCTTAGTTAGATATAACCCAGCTATTCCGTAAAATCTTCCCTTAAAATACCTTCTTCCGCTGACTTTTAGTCTGTGGCATTTCAGAGCCATACAAGATGGCTATCTCATATCCCTCCAGGTAACTGACTCTTCCCTTTCCCAGTAAACAAGTTTCCTTATGCATTTCTCATCCCTGGTACCTGGTGTGGCACCAAGTGCTGAGTAGAGTCTGGCATTTCTTGAAAGGTTCTTAGATAACTGTTTGTTTATTTGTTTGTTTTTGAAATACAGGTCATGAAATCATTAATGGGGTACAATCAGCAATAGAATTATCACAGAATGCATAAGGGGTAAGAAGGCTTACTATTGCTTTGTGTGCAATTGACCATAAGTATGGGTTCTGGATCTCAATCTAAGACGTGTTCGTTAATTGAGCACAATCAAACAGTTTGAGAGCCACTGTAAAAACGACATTATCCTGATAGTAAGATGTCCAATGCTGGCAGTTTTCATTTATCTTTCTGAAGATGTTGACGCAACAACTCTTCCTTGGTGAAGACCTTCCTAATTTGTGTTGATAAAGTTTTTTGCCTCTTTTTTTTGTTGTTGTAGTTTGATTTGCCTCGCCTATAGTGCCATCTAGTGTATTAGGAGGGGAACCCGTTCATGAAATTTAGGTTGTTCCAAGTATTAGTTCCATAATAAAGATGACAGTCATTTCAAAATTCAGTCCAAATCAAGTTTGCAAAATAAAAGTATGACCTCATACTAAACAAGCAGTAATAAGATTGATGATATATGTTTTTAAATGTACAAATTTTCAAACTCATGCTTGGAGTTTGGATACAGAATTTCAGGAGTCTAGAAGGTACCTTGAGATCATTGAGTCCCAGGAACCTGAGATCTAGAAAAGTTAAGAGATTTTCTCAAAAGCCTGCAAAGAGTGGGAAGCAGAACCCAAGTCTTCCAGTTGCTGGGCCAATGCTCTTCCCTCCATTAATCTCTCCCCTGTACGAAC
>PVKM010025273.1:0-20044 GCA_004027735.1 Carollia perspicillata
GAAAGAGGATTTTTTATTCCCTGGTGGAGTTGCCTTAGGAGTATGATACAGACCCTGCACAGAGTATAAACACTTTGAGCTTTAGGAGGTCACTTAGTAGTCAGCTTATAGTTTGGATACTTTTCTTCAAAACAAAGAACTTTCTAATTGTTTTTTCTTAATTACAAAAGTGGTACATACTCCATATTGAAAAAAGTCATTAAAAATAGGGGCTGAAAACAGAACATAAGAAGCAGTTATAATCCTACTTTTAGAACCAACCTCAGTTAACCAAATCTTGGTATATTGCCTTCCTGATCTTTTTTGGATACCCACACAACCATATATTAATATTTTTAAAGCCAAAATAGAATTACCACCTACCGTTACTTTATAATCTGCTTTTAGTCTGTGCAACAGTGTATCATAATTTTTACATGTCAGTATTCACGTTTCTACAGCACTGTTGTAATGTCTGCACAGTAACCCATGATGTGGCTCTAACATAACTACTTGTTCAATCTTTAAGTCACTGGGCCGTGTTCAACTTTCACAAAAAGAAAGTATTAATATCTTTCTAGCGCAGTATTTGTGTTGATCTTTGTTTTCTTGGGAATATTCCCAGGAGTGGGATCGCTGCGTTGAAAGACATGCATTTTTTAAAGCCTTTGGTGCGTCTTCTCAGACTGTCCCCCAGAACAGTTCGGCCAGCGTTGTCTGGGAGCGCCTGCGTCCCCAAGTGCTCATCAACACTGTATGCTCTTACATTTTCCCAAGTCTCGACAATTTGATAAGTAAAAAATGGTACCTGACTGTTCAGGTCTGCAAGTTTTTATTGTTTAGATGTTTTTGATATTGATGGGCAAGAATACTTTTCTAAGGGAAACGTTAGTGACCTCATCTCCGTTGAAGCTGATGGACCCACCCTGTACCTCAAATGTAAGATTAGCAATCTTTCTTCACTTACTCCCCAGTTACAACTTAGAATGATATTTCTGAGCTCTCTGTGAAATGCATTCTGTTGTAGCTCTGGGGACCCCAGGAATAGATCTCATGGCCTGCAGCCCCCAGCCCCTCATTGGTGGTTCAGGAGTACAGGGGGTGCTAGAGCAGGAGCAACTGAGTCCATCTTCCAAGGTAGACGCTTGGTGGGCCAGCGGCATCACTGGCTTTTTACATGAATTTTGCATTTGCATAGACAATCCAGGTGGGTCATCATTTAGCTGGTGTGTCTCCAGAGTAAGACTCAGTGGTCCCTTGGGGAAGGGGACTGACGTCACTGGGCCAATGTGCTGCAAGCTTGTTCGAATCACTCATGAAGCAGCTTGTAGAGTAGAAATGAGGAATTTCAAAGTACTTTCACCTCAGTTGGCTCATTTCATCCTAATAAAAATCTGTCTCATCTTTGATATTTGCATGGCATTAATCTTTGCCTTTCTCCTTCCCTCCAGAAGACGACCGCTTGTGGATCTCCACATTGAACTGAATGACAGTGTATATAACTGGAACAGAGGAGTGTCTGATAAGGAGAGGTACTACGTCAGTTTGCAGCATACCTTGAGAAAAGAACTCATTCTGTCCTGCAATTGAAAAGCCAATGACTTTTCTGCTGCGAAACCCAGCAGAGATTGAATCGGGAGAAGAAACTGCTGGAGCTCCAAGCAGTTCCCTTCAAAGCACTGCCACACACACTCACCTGCGCAGACTCACTCACTCGGAGTGAGTGAGTACCAGCCACACATGACCAGAAACTGAACTGTCTGGCATCAAGGTGAGCAGAGGCCATGTGCCTTTTCTAAGCTGGAAAAAATTCTGGAACTGTGGGTGTTAATTAAAATATCTTGTCGATAATTTTGCAAGTGTACAATGATGAATCGTTGTGTTGTACGCCAGAAATTAATACAGGGTCCAGTAGAAGTAACACCTGATTGAGTGTGGTTGGTAGGGTAATAATAAAGGTGTCATAATTTATAGTTTTAATTTGAACGTTTCACCTAAAATGACATACGGTGTGGTTGAGGGTGATATTATTATGTTACAGAATTACATGCATATGATTTTGTAATAAGAGATTTTGTAATCAAAAAGGCTTGTTATTTGTGCCAGACCCTATTTAATATGTAGATCATACTCTAAATAAATTGTAGTACAAAACTTTGTACATTTAACAAATTAAAATGTTTTAAACACATTTAAAATAGACAAGCAATATCACAATGATCACAAAACTGATCAGCATACTTTTTTCTTAAGTTTATTTTTTATTTATTAACTTTATTTTTTATTTTCCAGTTACAATGTATGGTCAATGTTATTTTGTATTATAGCATACTCCTTTACATTCATATCCAGTGAGGGAGTTTTTATGACCACTTTGGTGATACCATGTGGATATCATCATTGTTATTTTATCATACTATGGAGGAGTTATTTTGGGAAGGTTGAACCAAACCTTGAAAAGTTGGTGGGCTTTTGGCAGGTTGAAATGAAGAAGAGAATATGTTGCCGGAGAAGAAACAAATCGAGTGCAAGAACAGAGAGAAGAAATAAAAGGCATGTTCTAGAGACCTTGAGTGTAACTTTTAGTTGGAGTGGAAAGTAAGTGAGCAGTGGTGAGGCGGAGGCAGAAGACGCTGTGGTCAGATGCTAAGAGGCTCGAAGGTCCCCATCTTTGTCTTTTAGTTATTATTATAATAGGTGGCCCCACCAGCTGTTTTCCTCACTGTATGCCTATGCATTAAACCTTGATGTACACTTGTGAATGCATGTATATGGAGAATTTAGAGTCAACTTATATTATTTGTATTAATTATTATTTTGTTTTATACAGAGTGTATATTATTGTAATTAAAAAAATAAAAGTTATTGTAAAGTGGCCTAGTTTCTAATATATATAAACACCATGTATTTATTTTATTTCAGACATCCGTAGAATACTATTTTAACAATGTTCTCTCTTTTCATTCATTGGGTCATGTCTCTATCTCCATGTCTCTGTATGATATTTCAGTCATTCGGTGTTTCCGTGATTAAATGATGATATGAATAAGTTCTTTTCCCCCTTATTTGGTAAGAACTTCCTGCCCTAGACCGAGGAATCCCACTCCCTTCTCAGTCCCTCTTCCGGCACACCTCAGTCCTCTTTCGAGACTGAGCATTATTTAAACTGTCTTGTAACTTTAATCTCTCCCTTTGTCTTTGATTCTTCAGTCTAGCCAAGATTTGATTCCCCTATCAAGTAAAATTTCTCTCTTTTAAACCACTGTCTTATGTAAGTTTTAGGCAAGTGTCTCCTTCTTCCACGTCTGCATTTCCCATTTACTTCATGCTTCCCTGCTATCTGGATTTCACCTTAATCATTCTACCAGACCTGTAACATCCAAGGGCAGCATTGACTTGAACTACCAAGCCAGTGGTCCTCGGATTCTATGGGGTTATTGTCCCCTTTCTACTCCTCCAGGGTATTTTACTATATAAGTTGTATCAAGGACTTCTCTGGCCAAGTCTTCTTGGTATCTTTCTCTTCCTGATCTCTAAATGTGGATATTGCCAAGGATCGTTCCTTTTTCCTTTTTCTCTGTTGACAACTTTGTAGCTTAAATTACTATTGCTATGCCTCTAACACGATGTATCTTTCTAGCCCAGATTCATCTCTTTAAGTTCAAATCTCACCCTGCAACTTTCTGGCAGATGTTTCCACATGGGTTTCCCTCTGTCACCTCAAACTCAATCTACTCCAAACATTACAAGCCAGCAAGCAAGCAAACAGCTCTATTTCAAATAGTTCTTCTTGTTGCCACTTTCAGTTCATCGCATCTCAGAACATCATTTTCATCCTCCACCTTCTCTGTGTTTCTACATCCAACACTTTTCCAAATCAGATTGGTTTTGTGCCTATAATGTCTTTTTCATTTCTCTCTGTCAGTATACTTTCCCTGCCTTCATTACCTCTTCACTGAAATATGTACCACATCTTTATCTCTTCATCCATTCCTAGGCACTTAGGTTGTTTCCACATCTTGGCTATTGTAAATAATGCTGCAGTAAACATAGCGGGCCTCTTCGTTGAACCAAGGTAATAGCTTTCTCACTTATCTTCCCCCTAGCTTCTCAATCCTACAATTATCTCACACATGGCAACCCAAAGAATCTCCCTAAATGCAGCTTTGTCACCTCCCTCCTCAAAACCTTCAAGATTTTCCAGTGCAGCCCGATCCTTGGGAATATCCAGTGGCTCAGTGTGTTGGGAGTCATCCCACAAATCAAAAGTTTGCTGGTTCAATTCCTGGTCAGGGCACATGCCTGGGTTGCGGGCCAGGTCCCCCAGTTGGGGGAGTGCAAGAGGCAAACAATTGATGTATCTCACAAACATTGATATTTCTCTCCCTCTCTTTTTCCTTCCTTTCTCCTCTCTCTAAAAAACAAATAAGTAAACTTTTAAAAAAAATCTTGAAAAAAAGATTTTCCTGTGCATACACAATAAGATTGTGGCTGGAGGGTGGGATGAGAGATGGTGTGGAGGAGTGAAAGCGTGGAGAGGACTGCTCTTGTAAGTCCTGGAGTCCAAAGGCCCAGAGGACCGGGAGCTCCGGTATCTGAGGGTAGGAGAAGAGGAACATCCTCATTGAAGAAGAAGAGAGAATTTGCCCTTCCTCCTTTTCATTGGATTAGATGTTGCCCACCCACATTGGTGAGGGTAGATTTTCTTTACTCAGTTTACTGATGGAAAATGCTAATCTCTCCTGAAACACCCTCACATACATGCCCAGAAATAATACATACTGGCTCTTTGGGCATCCCTTAGACATCAAGTTGATAAAGAAAATGAGCTATCAAAAGGTTGTGACATGTGATTGTGGCATATCCTAAACTCTTTTTCTTTTTTCATTGAGATATAATTCACAAATCATAAAATTCATCCTTTTGAAGTGTACAATTCTGTGCTTTTTGGTATATTTACACTTGTGCAATCATCACTACAATTTAACTTCAGAACATGTTCATCTACCTAAAAAGAAACACCCATACTGCCCTGCCATATAGCTCAGTTAGTTAGAATGTTGTCCAGGTAAGCCAAGGTTGGGGCTTCAATCCCCAGTCAGGGCACATACAGGAGTCCACCAGTGAATGCATAACCAAGTGGAGAAAAAATTTCTGTCTCTGTCTCCCCGTCTCTCCCCATGCCCCCATGCCCCCAAAAAAGAATGAAAGAAAGAAAGAAACCCACACCTGTTAGTCACCATTCCCTATTCATCCTGCTCCCAGTCCCTAGCAACCACTGATCCGCTTTTTTTCTGTATTGCTTATTCTGAATATTTCATATCAATGAATCATACAGCATAAGACTTTATGTGTCTGAGCTCTTTCACTTAGTATAATGTTTTCATCCATGTTGTGGAATATATCAGTATTTCATTTCATTGATGGCTGAATAATATTCCAGTGTTTTGTTCATTTATCTACTGATGGAAATTTGAATTGCTTCCACCTTTTTGGCTATTATGGATGCTGCTGTGAGTATTCATGTATAAGTTTTTGTGTGGGTATATGTTTTTTAATTCTCTTGGGTACATATGTAGGAGTGGAATTGCTGGGTCGTATAACAGCTTTATATCTACCATTTGGAGACCTGCCGAACAGCTTTCCTAAGTGGCTGTGCTACTTTCCATCCCCACCAGCAGTGTGCGAGAGTTCCAATTTCTCCACATTCTTGCCAACACTTGTTATTGTTTGTCTTTTTTAGTATAACCATCCTACTGGGCATGAAGTGGTATCTCATTGTGGTTTTTAAAATCCTCACCTGATGATATGTTTATTGATGAGAGAGAGAGAGAGAGAGAGAGAGAGAGACTGATGTGAGAGAGAAGCATTGATCAGTTGCTTCCTGTACATGCCCCACCTGGGGATTGAACCTGCAGACTAGTGTGTGCCCTGACCAGGAATCAAAGCAGCAACATTTTGGCCTATGGGATGATGCTCCAACCAACTGACCCACCTGGCTAGGGCCCATTGTGGTTTTGGTTTGCATTTCCCTAACGACTAATGATGCTGAACATCTTTTCACGTGCATATTGGCCATATGTGTATCTTCCTTATAGAAACATCTATTCAAATACTTCCCCATTTTTGATTGATTGTCTGTTTTATTGTTCAGTTGTAAGTATTTATAAATTCTGGATACTAGTCTCTTATCAGATATAAGATTTGCAAATATTTTTTCCCATTCTTTAGGTTGCCTTTCCACTTTGATTCTCAAACTTTGTTTTAAAGTTTGGCATTGTCATCTCTTAAGATTTCAGTCTTGTTCTGTTAAACTTACCATTTGTTTCCTATCTTTTCCTTTGAAATATTTCTTGCTAGTTCAGCTCCCTCTGCAGATATTCAGATCAATTCCTACATCTTTACCCTGCCATCCCTGAACTCTCACCCATTCAGTTTTGGGTACTAGAAACTGAAGTAACCACCCGCTCCCACCATAGGAGTCCACAGACTTTCATCCCTCATGAATTTTATCTTGGGAAGTACAGGTTCTGTGACAGTAACCCTCAGAGTCATGCAGCGGAAGGAATGGTAACTTTTTGGTTGTGGCTTTTCCTACCTTTGTGGGGGAAGTTTCAAAAGTCCCCTTATGAATTTTCACAGGAGGGGAGAATATATTACATGACTTTCTCAAGGTTCCTTTGAATTTGAATATGATCATTTAAAATGATAGAACTAGATACAGAGTGCTATAAAAGTTACTGATTAAACTGAAGAAAGCTATGTTAGAACTAGGGTCATTTGAAAGCTTCAGCCTCAGAACCCGACCTTTAGTCAGTAGACTCCAGATAAAAATAGGCATGAACAAAGTGACTAAGAGTGTAGTAGGGAAGAATAGCCTGCCTGCCCATCTCCAAGCCATAAGGTCATCTAGCTATAGCTAGATTTCAGAGAATCTAGCTATAGAGTGAGAACTTCCCAAAGGAAAGTTCCCTCCAGACTTCCTAAAGAGTTAACTTACAACTATTGAGGTGGAGTTTTCTGGGCTATTGGTTTCTGAAGTAACTACACAGTAATCTTCGTGTTTCAGGACTTCTAGAAAAGTCTAATGCCTGGAACAGAGGAAGCTGAAACTGGAGAGGGCCTGGGAAGTTGAGGTTCCATGTGTCCCCTTTATATTCTTTGAGGGTGGGGAATTTGGACCAGTGTCTGGATATAAAAGAAAGCCAACTACTGCCACCACCACCCCCTCACAAAGCAGAACTAAAGAGAAACAGTCCAGTGTTTCCCCTTTGTCAGCAGGGCAGTAGTTGACTCCCACCACTCTGAGACTATGAAGATTGTGGTTGGCTTTTCTCGTGGAGCCAGTCAGGAAACAGGTGCTAAGAAATGTTTATTCTTTCCATCAGCTCACCATCAGTATGTCCTCAGTAATTATGTTCTAAATGGATGAAGGATAACATGCTGAATACAAATCACATGGCACACAATCTCGCCTCTGTAACTTGGTTCAAGGGTTTCCTTTGAGTACTAGGAGTACTAGGATACAAGTTTAAGTTTACTTCAGGTGTCTCTATTCTGCCTCCACCTTCCAGGCTCAGTTCAAATACATCCTCCTCCGAGGCAGCCCCATCTGGATTCATCCCTTGCTCCTTGAGTCTCCTGTGGCACTTGGGTGAAGCCTCACTGCAGCATCACTCTCCCCAATAGTTGCAGACATTACGTTCTATCATAAATAGCTTTGGGATCAAGAGCATGGGACTGGGAATCAGAGAGGCCCAGGTCTGAATCCTGAACTCCCACCTCCTCCTAGCTCTGCAATGATGGCAAGACACTTTGTTCTCTGAACTTCGATTTCCTCATCTATTGAATGTGTAAAATAGTGCTGACTTCAGACAGTTCATCAGAAAACAAGGGGTCAATAAGTGGTAGTAATAATAGTTATTATGGAAGGCAGACACTGTGTTTTATCCATGTTGTCTTTCTAACTGTGCCCAATTCAGTGCTTTACACATAAGAAGAGCTTGCTAAATATTTAAAATAATTAAAAAACCTATGACAAGTTAAGAAGTGATAGTTTTACCAAACTGCCTCCTGATATGGCCCAAGGAATGAAATATTTAGAGTTGAACAATTGAATAGAAAACCAAAACTGAGGTCTTGTCTATCTTTATCTTTTTTCCAATTGTGCTAGTGTGCACATAACATACAATTTACAATTTTAACCATTTTTCATCTTTATATGCAAGATGCATACAGATATTTATTGTGCATGGAATCAGAAATTCTCTAAATCTTTATCCAAAACCCACCTTTAGGATTTAAAAAAATATACATATTATTTTGTATTTAGGGATCTTGTTATATCCATTTCTCTTTATTATTTTAAAATAGAAATCATTTTTATTTTTAATTACATTTGACATGCAATATTATATTAGTTTCTAGTGTTCACCCCAGTGGTTAGACATTACATAACTTACTAACGGATCATCCTGATCAATCTGGTACCCATCTGACACCATACATAGATATTAGAATATTATTGACTATATTTCCTATGCTGTATTTTACATCCTAATGACTATTCTGTAACAACCAATTTGTGCTCCTTAATCCCTTCACCTTTTTCACCCATCCCTCCAGCCCCTGTTCCCATCTGACAACCATTAAAATATTCTCTGTATTTAGCTATGAGTCTGTTTCTCTTCTGTTTGTTCATTTATTTTATTTGTTTAGATTCAATTGTTGATAAGTATATATTTATTGCCATTTATTTCTCCTCCTCCTCCCCCTCCTCCTCCTCCTCCTTCTCCTTCTTCTAGAAGACCCTTTAGCATTTAGTGTAATACTATTTGGTGGTGATGAACTGCTGTAGCTTTTTGTTGTCTGGGAACCTGTTTATATGTCATTCAATTCTAAATGATAGCTTTGCTTGGTAGAGTAATCTTGGTTGTAGGTCCTTGCTTTCCATCACTTTGAATATTTCTTGCTAATCCTTTCTGGCCTGCTGCTTTCAACATTCTCTCTTTGTCTTTAAGCTTTGGCATTTTAATTATGACCTCTTAGGGTTCATCTTGTCTAAGACTCCATGCTTCTTGGACTTGTATGTGTACTTCCTTCACCAGGTTAGGGAAGATTTATGTCATTTTTTCAAATAGGTTTTCAATTTCTTGCTCTCTCTCTTCTCCTTCCAGCACTCCCATGTTGCAAATGTTGGTATGCTGGAAGTTGTCCCAGAAGCTCCTTACACTATCCTCATATTTTTTGGATCTTTTTTTTCTTTTTGCTGTTCTGATTGGGTGTTTATTTTTTCTTTCTTATATTCCAAATTACTGAGTTGATTCTCAGCTTCATCTACACCACTTTTGATTCCCTGTAAATTATTCTTTATTTCAGTTAAGTAGCCTTCATGTCTGACTACTTTTTTTTTTATGGTTTCCATGTCCTTTTTTATGCTGTTGATGTTCTTGCTAAATTCCTTGAGCATCCTTATAAAAATTGTTTTGACCTTTGTATCTGGTAGTTTGCTTGCCTCCATTTCATTCACTTCTTTTTTTGGAGATTTCTCATGTTCTTTTGTTTGGGACCTGTTTCTTTGTCTCCTTGTTTTGGCAGGTTCCCTGTGTGTGTTTCCATGTATTAGGTAGAACTTCTCTGTCTCCCAGGCTTGGTAGAGTGGCCTTGTGTAGTTGGTATTCTGTAGGGTCTAGTGGCACAGCCTCTCTGATCACCAAAGCTGGACTCCAGGTCCTCCACCCCCACTGTGTATCCCCGCCTATTGTAGTTGAGTCTTGATTGCTGTTGACATATAATGGGAGGCTTTTACCAATTTCATGGATTTAAGTACATTTACATTGTTGTGCAACCATCACCACTAGGGTTTGTCTTTCTTAAACACTGAAGTTCTCTGGATGATGCTTAGGATACAGAAATAGTACTTCAACACATTTGCTAATTAAACATCATAATTTTTACTTTTATTCAGAGATAAAATATCTTTCTAAGATTCTATATTTCTTCCCAGACTTAGCACATTTGAATTAGCTGAAGCGCAGTGCAGTGACTTACAGTCAAATTTACTGGTTTGAGTTTTGGTTTTCTTACTAGGTCATTTTGTGATGTTGGAAAAATTACCTAAACTTTCTGTATCTTAGTTTTCATGCCTTAAAAGGCCCTGGCCAGGCAACTCACTTGGCTGGACCATCTTCCCATGCACTGAAAGATTGTAGGTTTGATTCCTGGATGGGGCACATACCTAGGTTGCAGGTTCATTCCCAAGTCAGCGTGTGTATGGGAGGCAACCATTTGGTGTTTTTCTCTCACATTGATATTTCTCTTTCTTCCTTTCTCCCTTCCTTTTTCTGTAAAATCAATAAACATATCCTCAGGCAAGGATTACAAGAAAAGGGAGCCTCGGTAATAATAGTTACCTTAGAAACTTGGGATGATTAAGTGAATAAAGCATGCTTGCCACCTAGTAATTGTGGTATGTGTTAGATATTGTTTCTATTCTTAGAAATAAAGTCTTCAAAGTCTCTTTCCTGGTGGACTGTGAAGGCAGAGACTTCATAATTTTGCCCATTGTTAGTTGAGCTCCTTGCACATACCTCAAATTGGCTTATGTTTCCGCTCCTCCTTCTCTTCTTTTTTGCCTTAAATTTTTTTGTTTGTTTATTTGTACCTGGACTTATTCAGAAAAGATTAAGATGGCTTACTACTATTCATGGGCTTCAAGGTTTTATTTTAAACCTTAAGTGAATCTGGGGAAGGAGGTGGTTGAAAAATGGACACTTTCCTCTTTGACTGAGGGAGGGAAATGGCCCAGGGGAAGGGTCAGAACACAGGTGCCTTCTAGGAGTTCATGTGTGAGAAAGCCTGGCTTTACCAGGGAAAGAGGTCCTGAGCTCTAACGTGGAGAAGTTGTGGTTATGCCTTTAGAAGGCGCTGTTTAATCAGGATCATCCTAATGCCAGGGGCAGGAAGGGAAAGGCAGCGATGACATCAGCAGGAAATCAATCTCCAGTGTGAGATTCGGTTTTCATTTCCATAGCCAGCAACAAGTCTTGAGTTTTCTCCCGCATAAATTAGAATTTTCTTAGAACTTGGAGTACACAGAGGATTCTAATTTCTTCAAAACTTTGTTTTCAGGCAATATCCCTAAGAACCACTCACCGCCAGAGGATCAGTGGAATTTCATTTGAAGGTATGTAATTAACACCTTTCCCCCACTGAGGTCTTAGATGACAGCATTTTCCTTTGCTTTATGTCATAGAAACTTGCAGAAACTCTTGTTTTCAATAATGGTGCTATTTCTTCCTGGATTTAGCAGCCTTCCCAGGGAAAATGGAAGTTTAAGAAGCCTCAGGAAGGCTCTGGCATAGACTTTAATGGCAGAAATATGCTAATCTACGAACAAGAGACAAAGTCTGGCTGAAAGATTTAGGTTCTTCAGAAAACTTCAAGGCAAATATAGGATGTATTAGAAAAGGAGGATGTCTCCAAGAAACCAAGACCCCATGGGTGATCACATTAAAATGGCATTTTTTGGTTTCTTTTTTTCTAATAATATAAGTAATATGTGTTCATTGCGTAAGATTTGAAAAACTCAGACAGGAGCCCAGAAAAAATTTTATATTTTATATAATTATATCAGCTAGATATAACCACTCTTTGTTATTGATGTTTTGTTTTTGCTATGTTCTCTTTGCTTTAGAAAACAGTTTCTTGTTTCTAAATAGCCACGTCTGGTATAGTGACTATGTACCTTGTCCTTATATTATGAATAACACTACACCAAAAATTTTTTATCAGTTTATTGCTCCTCTTATTAGAATAAAATTCAGTGTAGAAAATACCACAGTTGATGAACAGGTCATGTGGAAATATTGGTTAATTTGTGACCTTCTACGTTGAGTTGAGCACCTCTTGTCTAAAACTTCCCTTTGTTTCTGGGATCTCGGATGACGGCTGCTCTTTCTGTGGGTTACAAGCCTGTCCCGTTAGGGTTAACAATGTTGCCTCATTGTCCTTGGGTTGGTAGCACTTCAGAAACATAAACCTCCAGGTTGCTTTATTTCTAAAATGTAGGGCATAAATCTAAGGGCCATTTCTGCCATTTGGTGGGAATGAATTAAGAGGTCCAACCGGGACTCCAACCAGGAGCTGTGCTGCGTTGGCCTCCGTTTTGACCAGCTTCTCTGGTGGACATTTCCATTTCAGAGAAATCACAGTACATGAGTCCCAAGAAAATCTCCCTCCAGACCTCCTAAAGAGTTAACATACAAGTATTGGAGTCGAGTTTTCTGGGTTATTGGTTTTTTAAGTAAATAATTTTTATTTTTTAGCACTTCTAGGAAAGTCTCATAATGCCTGGAACAGAGGAGGCTGAGACCAGGGGAGGGCCTGGGAAGTCGAGGTGGCTTGTGTTCTTACTCTCTAACACACTACCCCACCTCTCCATCTCTTTCAGACTGGCCATGTCATTTCCAGGTCAAAATTGGATTTCCAGTTCATCTGATAGTAGTTCAAAGAACTTTCGTAGAAGGCTGCTGACTATTGATTCACAGCTGGGAGATAAAGAAGTAGAACAATTAAAGTTTCTCTGCCAAGACTTCATCTCCCTGAAGAAGCTGGAGAAGTCCAGCTCAGCCTCGGATGTGTTTGATCATCTCATGACAGAGGAGCTGCTGAGTGAGCGAAACTCCTTTTTCCTGGCAGAAGTCCTCTACATCATGAAGCAGTACTTACTGCTGAAGCACCTCAACTACACCCAAGACCAAGTACAGAGTTTGCTGCCCACTCTAAAGAAGGTCTCTCCATTCAGGTGAGGAGGGGTCTGTCATGAAGAAAAGAGGGTTTTCCAATCTGTGTTCATTCAGGTCATTGGGCTTTGAAAGGAGACTGGGATTAAGATCTCTTTCTTATCTCCCTCTTTGGATTTCACAGTGATTTATACCAGGAGATTTCTCAGCTCTAGGTACTAATGCAATGAGAGGTTGCACCTCTCAGGGCCTAGCAGTGGCTTCCCATAGTTTTGTTTCTCGCTGCCAAGGGAAGCTTGTTTAAGCACAGCAAGCCTACACTTTTCTCTTTTCCAGTCTCTGATATCCTTTCTTCTGTGAGCCACTGGGTGTGTCTGCCTTCATTTATTTGAGAAAAATGCAACCTTGGGGCAAAATAAGCAAAGTGAAAACGATGTCTCTGGGGTAGAGAGGAATATCATTTATGCCATGTCCGGCTACATTTTGTGGCAGGGTGGGGGGGAGACACAGAGAGGTAAAATATAGACATCAGGCCTATCATGGTCATACCTCAGACATCACTTTTAAATTGTCCACTGATGTAGTACCTTACAGAGAACTTTACAAGGAGGAGCCTTCAAAGTGCTATTTTACTTAATTGCCTGGGCAATTATGTCCTTCAGGCTTTAACACTTGGACTGGCTTCCAGAATCTGAGCTATCCTTGGGTCAGCGAGGGGATTCTGGAAACCATTTTTTTCCCACTTCGCTGTTAAACAACTGATTTTTCAGAGACCAAGGAATGGTCTCTGGCATATAGGGGCATTAGTGTGTGAATGAAATATTCAGTTTGTCTGGTTATTCATTATAGGGCTATCCAGAAGTTGGGAGAATGTCCTTCCTTTTTCAATAGTAGACTCTACATTGCCTGGCATCATTTCTACAGTGGAGGTGCAGCCAAAAGGCCGTGATTGTATTTTATGTTTTTCTAGCACTGGACTTGGAATCAGAAAGCCTGTCCCTACTGTTTACTCTGTTATCCAAATGTAATAGGTCACACTGAAGCTCAAAGTTTTAGTTTTGCAGTCTATAGAGTGGGATTAATAATTGTCTACGTACAGGGTTGTGATCATTTACGTGGGAGAGAGCATAAGTGAAAGTACTCGATTTACTGTGTTGTCCTCTGCAAGTGTGAGACTTCATTTGTCTCTTTGGGTGTCTGTCTTAGAAACCTGCTCTACGAACTGTCCGAAGGCATTGACTCAGATATCTTAAAGGAAATGAGCTTCATTATGAAGGATTCGTTACCCAAAATCCAGCTGGTGAGTGGGTCATGTAGAATGGGATCTTTGTGAACATTGCCCTAGTTGGTGTTTGGGAAGAAGCTGGAAAGGTTTTCAAGATGGTTTGTTTGTTTGTTTGTTTGTTTGTTTGTTTGTTTGTTTATTTATTTATTTATTTATTTATTTAGCAGGAGACAGTATCTTACAATGGTTAGGAACATTGACTTTGGTGTTGAAAGGGCCTGGGTTCTAGTGCTGGTTCTGCGACCAGCTCCATACGTGATTGGACATTTCTGAGTCTCCATCTTGTCATATGCCATACCACTTTCTTTTAGGACTATTAGGAGGATTAGAGAAAATAATGTTCATAAAGCATTATCATAAGGCCTATATTTGACACACAGTAGCCATGCAGTAAATGATTAACTGCTACTGGCATCCACCACATTTTGTGATACAGAAATGTTCAGGGCACAACAAGGACATGAGAAGGCGAAATAATGGCAGAGTGGGAATTAGTTGATTGTCATCTACATTAATTGAGATGTCTAAGGGAGTCATGTGTCCCTTTCAGTGGACTTTGCAGTGTCTCCCATGTAAGGGTTCTGTGAAATTCAAATGAGACAGTTTGAGGATGGACTTTGTAGAGGGCTGCATAGAAGCAATGTTTTTAACATTAATGTAATGATGTTACTTGCTAATATTCTCATTATATTGGTCACATTTGCCAATATTCTTTTTTAAAATTATGTTTTATTTATTATGCTTTTAAGTTGTCCTGGTTTTTCCCCCATTGTCCCCCTCCACCCAGCATTCCCCACTCCCTCAGGCAATCCCCACACCATTGTTCATGTCCATGAGTCATGCGTATAAGTTCGGCTACTCCGTTTCCTATACTGTACTTTATATTCCTGTGGCTATTCCATAACTACCCATCTGTACTTCTTAATCCCCTGACCTCTTCACCCATTCCCCCATACCCACCTCCCATCTGACAACCATCAAAATGCTCTCCAAATTCATGATTCTGTCTCTGTTCTTCTTGTTTGCTTAGTTTGTTTTTAGATTCAATTGTTGGTAGATTTGTATATTTTGCCATTTTATTGTTCAAAGTTTTGATCTTCTTTTTCTTAAATAAGTCCCTTTAACATTTCATATAGTAATGGTTTGGTGATGATGAAATCCTTTAGTTTTTTTCTTGTTTGGGGAGCTGTTTATCTGCCTTTTGATTCTAAATGGTAGCTTTTCTGGGTAGAGCAATCTTGGCTGTAGGTCCCTGCTTTTCATGACTTTGAATACTTCTTGCCAATTCCTTCTAGCCTGCAAAGTTTCTTTTGAGATCAGCTGACAGTCTTATGGGAACTCTCCTGTAGGTACCCAACTGCTTTTCTCTTGCTGCTTCTAAGATTCTCTCCTTGTGTTTAACCTTTGGCATTTTAATTAGGATGTGTCTTGGAGTGGGCCTCTTTGCATCCACTTTGTTTGGGACTCTCCGTGCTTCCTGGACTTGCATGTGTATTTCCTTCACCAAATTAGGGAACTTTTCTTTCATTACTTTTTCAAATAGAGTTGCAATTTCTTGTTCTTCTCTTCTCCTTCTGCCACCCCTATGATGCAAATGTTGGAGCTCTTGAAGTTGTCCCACAGGCTGCTTACACTATCTTCATTTTTTCGGATTCTCTTTTCTTTTTGTTGTTCTGATTGGTTGTATTTTGCTTCCTTATGTTCCACATCATTGAAATGAATCTCAGCTTCATCCACTCTACTGTTGGTTCCCTGTAAATTGTTCTTTGTTTGGATGAGTGAATCCTTCATTTCTGACTGGATCTTTTTAAGCTTTTGAGGTCCTCACTAAGTTCCTTGAGCATTCTTATAAACAGTGTTTTGAACTTTGCATCTGATAGATTGCTTATCTCCATTTTGTTTAGCTCTTTTTCAGGAATTTTGATCTGTTCTTTCATTTGAGCCATGTTTCTTTGTCTCCACATTTTGGCAGCCTCCCTTTATTTGTTTCTATGTGTTAGGTAGAGCTGCTTTGATTCCGTGTCTTGGTAGTGAGGCCTAATGTAGTAAATATCTGGTAGGGTCCAGTGGCACAGCCTCCTCTATCACCCAAGCAGGGTACTTGAGGTGTGCCCTTTGTGTGGGCTGAGTCCACCCTCCTCTTGTAGTTGAGCCTTGGTTTCTGTTGACAGATCAATGGGAGGGACTCACCCAGGCCAGTCAGCTGCAAGGATTGGCTATGACCACTTACAACCAACCTCAGCCCTCTGTGCAAGATCAGCTGTGCAGGGGCAGGGTGGTGGTGCTGTGATGTGGTCTGTAGCTGTACACTGGGTGCACTGGCCCTGGGGTTTCCTGGGTTGCACAGACCAAGGTCATTCCCCACCTGTGTTTTGCCCAGGGCTACTCTTCCTGAGCTATAAAGCAAGCTGAAATGGCTGCTACTTGTGCTAGGCTAGGAGATTCTCAAGTGAAGCCAAGTTTTGAATGTAGGCTGGCTGCTGCTAGTGCTGGGCCTGGGGCTCACTGAGGCCAGCTGTTACTTGTTCGACAGGATTTAGGAAGCTGTGAATCATGAGCCAAGACCAACCATTCATGTGGAAAAGCAACGTGGGTGGTCCTATAAGCTGGGTGGGGAAGAGTCTCTGGGGATTTCCAAGGCAGGCAAACAGTGCGAGCCAGGTTGATGGAGTCTCAGATGTAGCAAAATTTGCCAGCTCTGTGTGTTGGGGGAGAGGGGCGGGGGGGTTAGAAAAGGGACAATGGCCTCTGCTTGCCTTGATGCCAGATACTTCCGTTTTTCTGTGTGCCACTGGTATCTTTCAAGTGCTACCATATTGCTTGAGCTCATAAGGAGTGAATCTTAGCAGGTGATTTTGTGTGTCAGTTCTTTAAGAGGAACTGCTTGGGGCTCCAGAAGGTTCTTCCACCAATGTAATCCCTGCTGGGTTTTGCAGCCAGAAGTTGTAGGGACTTACCTTCCTAGCACTGGAACCCCAGGCTTGGGAGCCTTGTGTGGGGCTGGGACTCCTTGTTTCTGAGATATCCCTCCCAAATTTTTAGCCACTACACATGGGTGAGGAACCAATCCTTCCATGTCTGTGCCCCTACTATCTGTCTGGATAGATGTAGTTTCTTTAATTCCGTAGTTGTCAGACTTCCATTCAACTTGATTTCTGATGGTTCTGAGTGATGGTTGTTTTTTTATTTTTGAAAGAAAGCACCAAAATATAGTATAGAAGACGACACACACACAAAAAAACATATGGCTAAGTGAATTATTATAAGGCTAATACTGGACTTCTGGCCAAGATGGAGGCATAGGTAGACACACTGTGCCTCCTCGCACAACCAATATTAAAGACAACAAAAATTTAGAAACAAAAAAGCACCCAGAACTGACAGAAAATTGAACTGTATGGAAGTCCGACAACCATTCATCCAGACCAGTAAGAGAATCAGAGTCATCAGTGGGTGGAGAGGGGTCACGGCAGGAAAAAGTGGTGGCTGGAGGACATGGCCATGCAGGTGGCGGCCAGCAGACCCAGTGAGGCGTGCAAGGTGGCTGGCTGACCACAGTCCCACATTTGAGGGCAGATAAGCCAGATGAAAATGGGCAGCAAGACAGACTGTGCAACCCAGGTTCCCAGCGCTGGGAAATAAAGTCTAAAAGCACCAATTGAAAACACTTGTGGGGGTGAGGTGCCGGGAGAGACTCCCAGCCTCACAGGAGAGTTTGTTGGAGAGACCCACAGGGTCCTAGATCGTATACAAGCCCACCCACCCAGGAACCAGCACCAGAAGGGCCCTATTTGCTTGTGGGAAGTAGCAGAAGCAACTGAAATCCGAGAGAGTGGAGCAAGCACCTTCGTTCCCTCTCAGATCCTGCCCCCACATACAGCGTCACAACCCAGCCACGTGGGTTGCCCCGCCCTGGTGAATGACTAAAGCTCCACCCCTCATACATAACAGGCACGACCAGACTGCCCCTCACCCCCCCAAAAAAGAAGGCTCAAACGGAAGAACAGATCAAAGCCCCAGAGCCAATACATCTAAGTGACCAAGAGATAGCCAACCTATCAGATGCACAGTTCAAAGCACTGGTAATCAGGATGCTCACAGAATTGGTTGATTTTGGTCACAAATTAGATGAAAAAATGAAGGTTACACTAAGTGAAATGAAGGAAAATGCACAGGGAACCAATAATGATGGGAAGAAAACTGGGACTCAAATCAATGGAGTGGACCAGAATGAAGAAAGAAACAACCAAACAGAAAAGAATGAAGAAACAAGAATTCAAAAAAATGAGGAGAGGATTAGGAACCTCCAGAACATCTTTAAACGTTACAACATCCGGATTATAGGAGTACCAGAAGGGGAAGAGGAAGAGCAACAAGTGGAAAACTTATCTGAACAAATAATCAAGGAGAACTTTCCCAACCTGGCAAAAGAAATAGATTTCCAGGAAGTCCAGGAAGCTCAGAGAGTCCCAAAGAAGGTGGATCCAAGGAGGAACACACCAAGGCACATCGTAATTACATTAACGAAGATTAAAATGAAGGAGAGAATTCTGGAAGCAGCAAGAGATAAGGGGACAGTCACCTACAAAGGAGTTCCCATCAGACTCTCAACTGATTTCTCAAAAGAGACCCTACAGACAAGAAGGGGCTGGACAGAAGTATTCCAAGTCATGAAAGGCAAGGACCTACATCCAAGATTGCTCTATCCAGCAAAGCTTTCATTTAGAATGGAAGGGCAGATAAAGCGCTTCTCAGATAAGGTCAAGTTCAAGGAATTCACCATCATCAAGCCTTTGTTATATGAGATGTTAAAGGGACTTATCTAAGAAAAAGAAGATAAAAAATATGAACAGTAAAAAGACAGCAAACTCACAGTTATTAACAATCACACCTAAAACAAAAGCAAACTAAGCAAACAACTAGAACAGGAACAGAACCACAGAAATGCAGATCACATGGAGGGTTAGCAACAGGGGAGTGGGAGGAGGAGAGAGGGGGAAAAGGTACAGAGAATAAGTAGCATAGATGGTAGGTAGAAAATAGACAGGGAGAGGGCAAGAATAGCGTGGGAAATGTAGAAGCTAAAGACCTTATGACACATGGACATGAACTAAAGGGGGAAATGTGGGTGGGAGAGGGTGTGCAGGGTGGAGGGGAGTGAAAGGGGAAATGGGACAACTGTAATAGCATAATAAATAAAATATATTAGGAAAATAAAGATAGATTTTAGTAGGAAAGTAAAAAAAAGATGAAATAAACAAAGTGAAAAACCTACTTGATGTTAAACTCTGTCTCATTCCAATAGGAACAATATTTATCTGTTAAACTATTTTAAAAAACTCCATATCACACACAATTTCAATAGAATTTTACCTATGTTTAATAATTATTTGACAAAATTTATCGTGTATGTTGATCAACTGTATGGAAATAATTATACCTCAAATGAGAAAAAAATTAATGCTTAAGGCTTTTGAGTAAGAAAAAAAATTTTTTTAAGTCCAACTTAAAAAAAAATAAGGCTAATACCCTCGAAATCACTACTCAGATCAATAAATTGAATTTTACCAGTCATCTGGAAACCCCTCCATTTGCCCCATCCCAATCACAGCCCCTACCCACCCCCTAGAAGTAACCATTGTCCTGGCATTTATAGTGATTAGGTTCTTACGTTTCTTTATGGTTCATCACTTTCCTGTACATCTCTAGACTTCAGTTTAGTCTTGACCAGTTTTTTCTTTTGAGTGTCCCTTAATCTCTAGGTTAAACTCCCCTCCCTCAATCCTATTCTTTTGCTTAAAATTTATCTGCTGAAGAATTCTAGGACAATTGGCCCCTAGAATTTCCCCTCATCTAGGTTTTGCCGATGTGTGTGCTCGGTGGAATTCAGCATGCTCTTCCGTCTTCCGCATTTCCTGCAAGTTGGCAGCTGAACTCAGAGGCTTCATCAGACTCAGATCAGATCCTTTTGGCAAGAACATAGTGGTCTTGTGTTGCATTCTCTCATTGGGAGGTACACAATTCCTGGCTTTTTTTT
>PVKM010025274.1:0-20052 GCA_004027735.1 Carollia perspicillata
CTGCAGGTGTTGGGTACGGTGAGAGGACCACTCTTCTGTCTTGCAGAGCCACGGAGGTTTGGGGTCTCTTTTGTTATAGCGGCTTGGGCAATAGCCTGACTTACACACGACACGATGTCCCCCCAAGGATTTTACCATTTCCTTAGGAGGAACTCCAGGTTCCTCTCAGAGCTCACTTAATACTTTTTATGGTCTCATGTAAGTGTACATGCACATATTAAACATAGTACCATTGAAGCGAAGAGTTTAGACATTTCTATGTAATTTTGATTTTATGCTCAATTAATTCTTTATGCTGTTTTTATGAAGACTCGAGTTAAGGAATCATTCGGAAATAGTAATGGATTTGCCTCTGTCCTGGGCGGATCTATAGATCGGGGTCAGCAAACTGTACCGCGGACAGGGAGCCACAGGACCAGCCATCAGCCAGGGTGGCCTCTCTCCGTCCCTTTCACCTGGACCCCGCCTTCAGGTGTGGGCTTTGCCCAGGTTTCCCGACTGCAGCACCCTGCATCTACGGAGCACAGTGAGTCTTTGTTGGTGGGGCGAGGAGGAGGCTGTCCTGTTCCCTGTGGGATGTCTGGCAGGACCCTCCGTCTCTACCCACAAAAGGTTGGCAGCGCTTCCCCCAGATGTGACAACCAAGACCACCCCAGACATAGCCAGATGTCCCTTGGGGAGCGAAACCCTGGTTGAGAGCAACCGGGGAAGAGTTATAGCCTTCATTGGAAGTCCTGTTCCCAGGCTTGGGGCTGCCCCGGCCCCAGGCGCTCCCTTCCCACAGGGAGCCTGCAGCCCCGTCACAGCCCCGTCCGGGAGGCGGGCAGAGGACCGAGGGTCCTGCAGGCTCTCCGTAAGAGGTTGGGAGACTGGGGACGAGGCACTAGGACCTTTCTTCCGGTTTGGAAAGCGAGGATAACTTTGCTTTGCTGAGTGACCTAGAAAAATTCTGTTATGCCCTCACGTTATGTGAAATGGGATCTTCTCAGCGTACATCCCTGCAGTCCGATATGTGAAATCGCCCTTCAGAGGATACAGTTCAATCCTGCTCTTACGGCTCCTGGGCTTTGCAAGCAGAAGCCACGAGTCGTGATTCTTCCCCCCCTGAGGTCTGCTGAACACCGCAGCTCTGGACTGAGAGTGGCCGCCGCCCGCGGATTCACCGCCCCCGTTTCACTGCATATGGCCTTAGAAAAATTATTTTTTGAAAAATGACCGAAAGCGTTCCTAAAATCCTCGGGAATGACACCTGAGGGGAGCATCGGAAAGACTTCACGTTCATTAACTAAACCTTCTTGTTAGGTTATGTTCCCTGAAACACATTTGACAGTTAATGAAGTAGAGAAGATGGCAGTTGGAGAAAAAAATAAAATTCTGTCAGATGCCAGCGATGGAACAGGGAGGCAAAAAAAAAAAAAAAAAAAAGCCGAAACCTGGGGTGGCACTGAGAGATGAACACCCCACACTGCGCGGATTTTGTCGCGGGGTGCACTGCCTCCGATCGGAGCCGGCTGCGGAGCTGAATTCACGCCTGGCGCTCCGTTCAGATCCCGAGACCACGCAGAAGTCAGGCAGCCCAGATGAGGGGCTTGTCAGGGCAAACGCAGCAGGGATATGGGGCTGACTGGCAGCTACGTGAAACAGTGATCAGGGAAGAGAAAGGGAAGGGAAAGACATGTTCAAAAATATTTGGACTGCTTTAGACACCTTTCCCCCTCTCAGTCAGAGTGTGACGGAGCCCGAGCCTCGCGCCGGCACTCAGGAGGTGAAACCAGCTCGTGCGCAGTCCAGCGAGCAGGCGCAGGCTCTCTCTGGAAATGCCCCGTTGTCGGTGACCTCCCGGGGTGGTGTTCTCTCCCCGCATGCTCCCTTCTCATCGGCCCGTGCCCCCTGTTGAGGTCCAGAAAGCGGGGTGAGGTGGCACGGGAAGCAGGGAGGCGCCCTGGGGTCCACCTCCGCAGTCGCCCCAAGTCTGATTTGGGTAATCCGGCTCGGTCCAGCCCTCCCGAAAGTCGGGCAGACCTGTTTTCTTCCCTGTGATGCATCGCTTAGAAACACCAACTGCACGGGTTTCTTCTGTTCTCACAAAAAAGGGAAGGAAACAGCTGGTAAATGTTTCACAGATGGCAGAGCTCTTGGCATCTCTCTCAAGAGAGGGCCACCCATGCAGATGGCTCATTATTTTAACATTTGGATTTTCATCTTATTAAAACATCTTTTTTTTTCCTCTCCTGGTTTTATTTAGCATCATAAATTCTCTTACATTTTAGCAAGTGACTAAGTGATCTGCAGACGCGCGCGCCGAGGAACATCCTTTGGCTGCGGCATCGATGGGGAGCATCGTTATTCCCAGCTTTGATCTCAACGTGATGGGTTTCAATCTGATTAAAAATTCCAACGCAAGGGAAAGCTGGGAGTAGTGAATTTATCAAGCGAAAGTCCAGAGAGTAGCTGAATTATTCAGCAGAAGGATACACCGAAGGAAATTGGGGAAACAGTTTTATTCGATGCATAAAATCCCTACTGCTATGTAACATGCACACACGAAAATAGCCAAACGCACAGTGGGAGTAGATGCGCACACACACCCTTTCGACACACGTAGGGAGGCTTCTGCACCGTGAAGTAGCATGGCCAGCACCGAAACCGAGCAATGCCAACTCTTGGCAGAGCTGACAGGCAGGGGCCGGGGTTGCAAAGGATGGCTCTCCGCCCACTGAGACATGGGCAGGACGGAACCGGCATCTTGGGTCCAAGCAGCTGTTTCCAGGTGCACACACAGAGGGGCTGCTGTGCGGCTGGAGGGGAAGAAACAACGAGCTTCTGCAGCCCTGACTTTGTGGGGAGAGCAGGCCTCGGTCCTCTCCAGATTTTTCTCCCGAGGCCCGGGCAGAGCTGTGGTCACCTCAGCATCCCTAACTATCGCGCTGGGGTGTAGGAACTGTCGGAGAGGCAACTACAAGAGACAAAGCAATGTAATGAGAACAAACCAATCTATTTAATGGAGTGAGATGCTGGCCTAAATACAGGATCGGGCGCTGGGCTCTCACAAATGAGCCTTGTGGAGCAAGGGTTATGTGCCTGCCACATTGTAAATGTTTATTAGCCACGGAACACGGTGCACGTTATGGATCCGTGGGGCTCAGAGTCGCCTCGCTCTGGGGGTCAAGTGCAAATCCCTGAAATGCTGAGAAAATGTTAATAGTTGCCAGCACCAAGACAGCATCGGTTGAGAGGGTACATAGGTATCGTAAGTCGAGGCTCCGTTCATCGACTCGAATCACCTCTGGTCCCTCGAACCTAAAGCATTAGCTCGCCGAGTGCATTCTGGGAAGCCGCCGGCTTCTCCACCGGATGTAAAGCCACATGGGGGCTGCACAGGGCACAGTTTCGCCGACAAGCAGCAGAAAGGGCAAATGCTGAGCAGGCGTGCGCAGAGAGCCGAGGGATGCGGAGAAATGAGAGTGGACACTGTTGTCAGTGTCTTTCTCCCTGGAAGGATGGTGTCCGGGGTGCCCTGTGGCTGCCTGGTGTGTGGCATCCGGAGCCTGGACTGCAATCCCGAGAGCACCTGCTTCGGGTGCAGCCTTCAGCTGGCAGGAAGCATTGTCGGCACCTTCAGGCACAATACCCCCATCGACCACTCAAGGAGGGGTCCCCAGAGCAGGGGCATCGGCATCCCCCAACGCCCACCCAGACCTCCCGTATCAGACCCCCCGGGGGCAGGGCCGGCAGCCCGCGTTGTCACAAGCCCTCCAGGTGATTCTGATGCACGCTCCAGCTGGAAAACCACTGCTCCGAGGCATAATAGTTTGTCATTCCACCGGTGCCCAAGAATCATTTTGGTGACAGACATCAAGTACGAATCCTGTAAAATCCTGGCAGCAGAATACATTTGTCTACTTAACTGTATGCAAAACGCTTGTCAAGAAGGCTTCCGGGGGCTCTTTCTGTGAAGGCTTCCTCTCTCCCCATCTCTTTGGAGACCGTGGGCGCCCTGCATCCGAGCTCCGGAGGTACAAGCCATTTAAAAAGCCCCCCACCCCGCCCTTCTCACCTCACGCTGGCGAGCAGGGCAGAGGTACGCTGCACCTGGTTTTCTGAGACGAGCTGCAAAGACTGACAGATTTCATTACTTTTGTCACAGGGGCTAAGGCGCCACGTGGGAGAAAATAATCCCACTTAGTAGAAACATCTCACTGTGCCTCTGAGTCAGAACGGAGAGGCACAGAAAGTATTGTTCCTGGGAAAACGACAAGGCATGTGGGGTGCGTTTTCCAAAGCGTGATGAGCGCTCACCAGCCTCGGGTTTAGGTGGCTGAACACCCCCCGCAACACTACGTAGGGCCCAGGGTACAGACGCTTCCTGCGAACTGGCATAGGAATCAAAGGAGAAATGAGTTTCCTGCGGTGCCGACGAGCCACTTAAAACCGCTCCCATCTGAGCGCACTCCTTTTCCCTCGCGCGCGCTGAAAACCATTTGAATAATGCACGTTACTCAGTTGCATTGTGTGCTCTGAAAGCCACTTAATGAAGGTAGACAGGCTTCCACGACGGCGCACTCTTTGACGGATGCAGACACTCCTGGAAAAATCTCGCCCCGACATGGAAGGCAGGGTTTTCCGAGGCCGGGGAGGAGGAATGCCACCACAGCCTCTCGTTTCCCTCTGTCACATTGAACGGGAGCGACCTGGGGTTCCACTCGATCTAGTCTAGGCCCACCCGATTCTGGGCGTTGTACGTACTGACAAGCTGCAAGGCGATCACATTTTAGCGCATCAAACCATCTTTCCATCGACTTCCATTCCATTATCGAAGTTGTTTCATCTGTTTCTGATTGATCGTCACTTAGCAGTGGCACCCTGCCCTAACCTTCCCGTTAAATAGGTAAAGACCTGTGAACGGACACTGACACAGATCTATGGAATGATCTATGAAGGGGGGGCACCTCCAGGCAAAGACCCATGTCTTGAATATTTAGGAAAGTCATCGGCCCTGGTTTGTGTCAGACTACCTGTATAGCTATCTAATCTACGCGTGTTGTTTCAATAAAGTGAGGCAACTGTGTCCAGTAAGATCGGTTCTTTGCATGCAATTTACTTAGTTAATTGAGCCAGAATTACATGAAAGGGTTTTGGGGAAAGGGAGGTTTTCAATTTCATGTCCCTTGGTGGTGTGAATTAAGAGGTGGTGGAGAGTCGGCTGAACCGTGCGCGCCCTGGAGTCACCGCTGGACTCTGTCCCGCTCCAAACCCACCGGACCAGGGCATCTCAAACTTCGCCAGCCCCGAATTAACGGGAAGCCTTGTAAAAACACAGATTTTGGAGAGCCAGCCTAGAACTTCTTCTCATTCAGTACATCTGGGGTGGGGCCTGAGAAGTTGCATTTCTAACACGTTCCCAAGTCACAGTGACGCAGCTGGTCCAGGGACCCTGCTTTGAAAATCCCTGAAGTAGACTGTGAACTCCACCAAGGCAAGGACCCTGTGCGCCCTGCCCCGTCCCGAGGCTCCCGCTGGACTCCTGACACCAGGGACACACCCAATGGACATCCACCCACGACTGTGAGTTACATGCACGGGCTGGCATAGATGGAGAAGGCGGACACCCCACTTCCCACCCTTTGGTGGGTCCAAAGGATCCTCTTTCTTATTCTCAGATCAAGGCAAGTGGGTTCAGCTGAGATAATCCGAGGTTCCTGGGAGGTGAGATTAGGGGAAAATCAAGGAGAGCGACTGAGCAAGGAGAGGGACCGAGGAGGAAGCTTGGAGGAGCCCCCGTGACTTTCCGCTGCCACCCAGAGGGAGCCCTGCTGTTGCTGCCAAGGGCTCTCTCAAGCTTCAGCAGCCTCGGAAGCCTGGCTGTGCTCACCCGGCTGCCCCAGCCTCCTTCCTGTCCTAGGGGCACAGGTGCCTGACTGAGCCCGCACCTCCACAGTGGAATTCTCTTGCCTCTGCCTTGTTTACTGCCATTAGACCTTCACACCTCCACTCGGTGGCCTTGCGGCCAGAAAGCCTTCCTTTGCCTCCTGAATGAGTCAGAGACGAGGGCCACACAGCCCCGGGGGGTGGGGGAGCAGTTTAGCCCTCCACAGTCTGCAGTCCCCAGCCTGAGGCTACGTGTAATGAGGGCTAGGACCTCCCTGTTGTATCTGTGTACTATAATTTTTTGAATCATTGCCCGTACCCTGTGCTCAACATACACCGGGTTTTAAAAAATTTAGTATCGTCTTCCAGTCCCAGCGATGTACAGTTGACGTGTAGCGTTGCATTGGTTTCGGGTGTCCAACACGAGGGTTTGAGCTACGTCTACATGGCACACTGGTTACGACGGGTTCAGTTAACATCCACCACCGCACGTAGTTACACGCGTTTTGCTTGTGATGAGGAACCTGACGATCTGCTCTCTCAACAAACACTCGGTGGACGGTGAACGGGAAGGGGATGTGGGCTCCTTCGCCCCATCCAGCCTGGACTCCCATTACGTGAAGGAAGCGACCCAGCGCTGTCTTCGTTTCGGTGCCTTTCCATGCGGCGGGCCCAGTTCCGATCCTGGGATGGGCTTTTATCGCTGAAGGGCCCTCTTCTGTTTTCGGCTGCTTTGACGCTGCCTCTCTCTGCCCCCAAATTCGGAGGCTGAGAATGCAGGAATGGGCAAGCGTCGGCTCCCCCGACCAGCAAAGGGGGCCGCAGGCGGGACAAAGACAGGAGGAGGCAACCAGCACAAGACCCTTCGGGAAATCTCCAGAGCGAGGGAGGGGGGCTGGCCCCAGAGCATTAACGAGGCGCCGGGTGAAGATCTCAGAGTTTGTGGGGCTTTTCGTCATCGTTGAAATACTGGTTCGCTCGGCTTCCTTTTTGAAAGGGAACCTCACCCTGGCTTGAGAAAGCATTCCATTAGCACCGTAAGCCGCCAAGGCTGCTGTGCGGAGCCAGGGGCGGGGGGACCCGGACCGTCCATCTGATCACAGCCTGTCACCCCTGAGCCTCATCGTCGTTGCTGGTTTCGATCACCACCCACCTCGTGAGTCACTGCTTCAACTCCCTTCAGAAGTCGCCGCTCTCTACTTGCTTTTGTACATTGAACTTGTGCTGGCTTTTCACGGACTCCTTTAGCATTTTACCTGCTTAAGGAAAACAATTCACGTTCAAACATCCGTAAACACACGATGTAGAAAATAAAAGTGTTTTGTGTTGCTCGCCTTTACGGGACGAGCAGTTCTTCCCTTTACGTCCCACACTGTTAATGCGGATAAAATTGCTTCCCTTTATCCTCCTCCTCCTCATTTTTATTATCGTAACACACATTGCAATGCCAAACCCATTGTTCCGGAATGAACTCTGTCTTCTCACTCTCAGGCACCATTTCGGTCAGGCCTCGTGGGTCACCGGATTCTGGCTGCTGAGTAAGATCCGCCCCTCCCTCCCCCCCGCCGTGCTGTGCCAGGTGGCATCCGATGCTTTTTCCTAGGACTGGCAGTGACCTTGTTTTCAAGTACTCCGCCTCACTAGGAAGTGACGATAAGTGTCTTTGAGCACACAGCTCTGGGCACCCCGCACGCCGGTCCACTTCCTCTCCTTCCCTCGGCAAAGGAACGTCCCCGCTGCGGACTGGCGAGAGTCACGGCCGGAGCGAAGCCTTCACTCCGGAATCACGGCCGCTCCTGGGAGGCGAAGCCCCAAGAATCACACGTGCGCTCACGAGCTTTTCCACCAAACACTGAGAAGTGCCATCTGCCGTTCTAAACGCCGTGGTGAGACACACAAAAGAGGTCTCTGCTCTTAGCACTGGATTTTTTTGGGGGGGGGAGAGGGCAGAAAATAAACAAAAAAAAAGAGAGAGAGAGGACTTCAACGATGACAAGACGAAGCCCTCCGTGGGAAATGGAGGGGAAGCGTGTTCCAAAGCAAGGGTGTGCCTGGTGGTGGGGGGGAGGCGGCATTTCGTGAGGTGTTGTGAGAAGCCATCGAGGGGACTTCAGCAGAGGAGTGGCCCAACTTAACATCTGTTTCAGAAACGGTCGCTCAGTTGCGGGGTTGGGACGGCCTCGGGTGGAGTGGAGGCCGGAGGGGGAGTTGAGGCTGGTGTCCGGGTGAGACGGTGCCCACGGTGAGCAGGGAACCCCAGGGCTCCACACACCCGGGCACCACAGCTCTGAGTCTCAGAAGCAAAGACCTGATGGGCTCAAACCCCCAACCGATTAACATCAGCCAGGTAAACGGGAACCAGAAGATCGGCGTGGAGGCAACACCGAACAGCCAAAGGCCGACACCAAATCAGGCTGCAGAGCAGGGGACCCTCCAGGCAGCTGAGTGGCTGAGGGTCAAAGTGCCAAAGACCGCACAGCCCTGGGTATTGACTTAACAGAGGTCTCTGACCTCCACAGGCCTTTCATCTCTGGGCAGCAAAGACCCTTGGGGTTGTCTCCGCCCCTTCAACATGTCTCCGTGGGCTTAGAGAAACAAACCAGGGTGTCACAGCGCTCTCTGGCCTCTTGGAGGCAGGAAATAATATTCACAAATCTGAGACAGCTGTGCTTCCTGGTCTAACGAAGGTCAGTGTTAGGGTTAACGTCTTCCACGGTCGTGCTGGGTCACCCCCCTTGCTGTTGACAGCATGACATCTCGTGCTTCATTGGCTCCACGAACTCGGCGCCCTGCCCGGGAAGCCGGCCCCGGGACCTCTGAATGAACGCCTCGAGGCAAGCGGAAGGGTACGGACTGCCACTTTCTGAGGGCAAGTCCGTGATTTAGCGTTGTCACGCTGGACGTGCAGCGGCAGAAACGGTGACACAAATGCACCGGATCCCCGTGCCATGCTGTCCAGGACACACGCTGGAGTGTGTGTTCCCGGTCTGGCATACAACACAGTGAAAGATCACACAGATCTGTCTCTGTGTGTGGTTGCCGGTGTGCGCTTATGAAAGAGCTAGAAGCGTATACATTTCTGGATGGTGGGATCGGGGAGAAGGCATTCCATATGTTACTTATGTAAGTTTGCATTAGGTTGAATCATATGGAATCGTCAGTTTCGTAGGTAGAAAATGACTCAGCATTGGCGATGGCCCGTGGTTAATTCTGAGAGGGCTGACATTTTGAAGAGGCAGGCTAGTCGGTTGCTGAAGCAATGATCTCACGTCTCCGTGCCTCAGTTTGTTTGAACGGGGATCACCATACAAGAGCACGGAACTCAGAGGGCTGCTGTGCGAATTAAATGCGTTACAGGAAATGCGCTTACAACCAGTGTCAGTGGAGTAATTCTCCACTCTAGTTATGAAACAAAATTCCCGGGGGGTTCCTCTTCTGAGCACTGCCTAGAGCCAAGGGAAGGCGCCTTGAACCCGTGGCCGTGCGTGGGTGCCATCGATGCTTGCAGTGGGCGATGCCGGCCATCCGCCGGCGAGCTCCTCCCCTTTTCTCAGATGCGTTACCTCCCACTCCTCCATGGTTATTTCACTGACATGGCATCTTTCTGTTCTGTTGATACTATCGGCAACTTTTTTGTATTTATTGATTTGAGAGAGAGAGAGGAGATGGGAGGGAGAGGGAGGGTCAGAGAGAGAGAGAGAGGGAGAAAGAGAGGGATTACTTTGTTGTTCCACTTATTCACGCATTCATTGGTTGATTCCTACATGGGCCCTGATCGGGGATCAAACCTGCAACCTTGGCGCATTGAAACCTCACTCTAACCAACTGACCCACCCAACCAAGGCCCACTCATGTTTTTTATAAAGTCATTCGCTTTCCCCTTTTCCTTTTCCGTGCGCTGCTCTAAATATAACCACGGAAACAAAACAGTGGAGCTCCACAACAGAGGAGCCCGGCCGGGCGGGCAGAGCCCTTCCTCGGGTCCTGAGTCAACCGCTGCTGCCTGCCTTCATGTTTTATGAAACAGCCCACGGCTCCCACAATAGAAAGGGAGGGACCCCTGATTAAATGGCATGCATTACTGTAAAAGGGAATTAAAAGCGATGCAAAGGTTTGCGCTAAAGCGCATTAGGCAAGGATATTCAAGAACAAAGTGGCCCGGGTGGTTGGCAGTCTGAACGCCCAGGTTCTGCATCTGCAATGACTCACTTTCTCGGGAAAGAATTAGCTTAATCCAGCGCCCATTCGCCCTCTTCTCCCGAAGGAGGAGTAACAGGACTGTGCCGTAAGGGTTGGGAGTGGGATGGGGTGGAAAGGTAATTAGAGGCACTTAGAAACACACATCCAAGTGGAAAATAAAAACTGGTTGAGAGAGCTGAAGCTCTAAACTGGGGGTTATTTTCTTTAGAATCGCTGAAAACAATAACAATAAAAATATTTACTGAATGCCTGCTGTATGCCAAATACTGTCAAAGGCAGGAGTTTACAGAGGTGAAGAAGACAGCCAGAGTGCCACCCACGCGGTCTCACGGTCCAGTGGTGGAAGTGGGGGGCAACAAGCAAGTAATTACGGTAATTTCAACCTCTAAAAACCCTGTAGAGGAAATCACTGGGGACGAGGGGGCAGTGTCGTAGAGGTTAACTTGAGGTCAGGGAATATCTCTCCAGGAGGTGACATTTGAGCTGAGACCTGAAGGGCGAGCCAGCCGGCTTGGGAGAAGTGGGGGGCGGTGCGGGGAGTAGTCCAGACAGGGAGTGCAACGAGCTTGCCAAACCTGTGAGCGTAAGTGGCTTGTATGGGAGAAACAGGAAGGAGTCCGGCGGCTAACGCAAGCGGTTACGTAACTCACTGAGAGCTTATTGATTCTCAGGACCAGAAAGGAATTTGTGAGCAAATCAGAGCCAAGAAGGAAAATTTGCTTGCCTCAGATCGCCGGCCTCTTGGGCGAGAACAAAGCAAAGGCGTGGTGAAAACCCAAACCACCCACGCTGCCGGCCAAGGACCTCGTTTCTGCGGCCTCCCAGCAAAGCATGGTGAACACAATGGGGTGGGGGGCCCCAAACCTCCCAGAACTATCTATAAAAATGTTTATTTATCTCTATACATTGAAACTTCCGTCACCTTCAAAGTGCTCTCCAGTTCATGCAATACACCTACTGAGACATTTTTTCCACTGCTCAAAACAGTTTTTCGACTCATTGATTTTGATGCCTTTTAATGCTTCTGTTGTTTTTTTGTTTCACCTCTTCCACATCAGCCAAATGTTTCCCTTTGAGGACTTTTTTCATCCGGGGAAACAAAATAAAAAGTCACTTGGGGCAAGATCCGGTGAATACGGAGGGTGGGACAGGGGGGTCATGCCCTTTTGTTCAAAAACTGCTGACCACTCAGCACAGTGTGGGCAGGTGTGGTCGTAAATCACCCACCATGCAATGGGCAAACATGTTGAAAGAGTCTCCAAAAAAATTCACTGAAGCTGAACGCAGCCTCTCACAACAACACCAGCTGGTACACTGATACAGATGGGTTCCTAGAACACTCGCCTAGTGGGGGAGGCCTGTCCTACAGGGGACCCACTGTCCAGAAGATAATTCCAGTGTGTGGGGGTCCCTCCCTCTTAGGTCAGCTGCTTGTTTGCAGTTTTGTCTGCAGAGCTTTCCTGGTGTGCGACCTCTGGAGTCGTTTGGGGTTCGAGGCCTGACCTCACTCTCACTCCTCTTTAATCTTCAGGCATCCATTCTCTTCTCAGAGCCTCACCTGTGGAACCTCAAGGGGTTTCTGTGAATGTCACACTGGTCGTCAGGCAGTGTTTACGCCAGCACCTGACACCGAGAGTCATGCAAAATGTCAGCGATCGTCACTATTACTGTTGTCATTATTTTGTCAATAGCTCTCCATCTCTGTATTAATAGTCTCCCTTATGGCAGACTGGACTATACAGCATAACGAACAGCTTTATAATCCAAACGTTTGCTCATTTATTGCAGCATCGACTCTGTATCAGGTATGGCACTAAGTTTGGAGGAAACAAAAATTTGAAAAGCAACGATTGATCAGTTGGATCATAATCATGGTCGGCATCAGGGGGTGAGTCCTGGACTGATGATGTATTAAGAATATGACACCAGCAAGTGACTTCCCCTCAGGATCTCAGGGGTCACACCTGAGCAACGGGGAGGAGACACAATGGGGAGGAGACGGCACGCAGATGCACACATCAAAGCGCTTGAGAGCCTGGAACCCTGTGCCCAGAGCCTGTGTGCAGTCCCAGCTCCAGAATGCCCGATCGTATCAGCCTCAGCTTCCAAGAAGTAGCAAATGTGAGGAGGTAGAAGCAACCGGTAAACAGTTTGAAGGGGCTCACTGTCAGTTTAGCTTAGTGGGGGTGCGGATTCCTGCCTCCCCCTTCCTTCCCAGGGAAGACCTCACAGAGATTCTGGAGCTGGTCCTGAAAGGGTGTGAAGGCGTTTTCTGGGGAGGCAGGAAGGCACTCCAGATAGCAGAAACGGGCAGGTGCGGAAGTGTGGAACCTTGAAACAGGACGGCTTATTGGGGAAATGCTAAGTAACCCACCCTAGCTGTTTTGTGCTGTGGAGGATGGGGGGGGGTGGATATGAGGGGTAAGGTGGAAAGGGCTGGAACCGCTTCCTAACGAAGGGGCCCGTGGTAGGCGCCTGACCCCCGGGACTGTCCCACACCGCCATCGGGGCGCTGCCCAGAAAGCTCTGCAACCTTGAGCAAACTCTCTCTCTTTTCTTCCCAACCGCTGAGACGGGAGCGACAACGCTGCGTCAGAGTCTCAACGTACAGATGTCCCTGTGGATGTCAGATGTTGAAAGCCAAAGCGGCGAAGCACCCCTCGAGGTTCGATTTCCACACCCACCCAGGGAGCCCCAGCGCTGGCCGGACTCCTCACCCCCACCAGCACCACGCGGACATCCGAGGGCACTAAGCAATGCATGATGACTACAATATTACTAGAGAAAGATCCCAAGAAGATTCGACTGTGTTTGTAGCTGAAGACGCAATAAGGCTTTTGGAAAGCAGACCAGAGAAGCCATCCTCGGGCACAGAAAGGGGAGTTTGTCAGGGTTACTGCAGCTGCTCAGGCATGTCGGAAAAGGACAGAAGCACAAACCATGCCCGCATGGGTAGCCGAGGTTGACGGACATCCTCACCACCACCCAGGTGGCCGTTCAGCTGACACGATCCGGGACCCACAGGTGACACCCATCTTGAGCACAGTGATCTAATTTCAGGGCTGACGAACACGCTGTTTTTCCAAGGGGCTGGGAATGGCCCTCCCTCTTCCTCAACCCGAGTAATTATTCCCCCAACTTGAAGCAACAGTAGTGAAAGCACTTTTTGTTTCTCCAATCCTCCAGTAGCACCCCCGGGCTAAGAGTCTTTTTTTTTTTTTTTTGCAAGGCATTGTTCGTGCACGGTGGCATGGAATTTCATTTGCCGGGTTTCAAGTATTAAGAGCACAGCACAAAATCTAAGCAGTTTTAGACATGTGTCAATCTCCACCGAGAAAGGCTTTGTGCTGGCAAAAGATGTCAGAGCTTGAATTAGGGAGACGGGGGGCTTCCCCGAGCGAGAGCTGTGCGGGCTGACATAAAACACTGCTCCGGCTCCGTGTTACGGAACAGCCGACATATTCTACTCATTTATTGGTATTTATTTAACACACAATACTGTCACACCAAATCTAAACCAAGAGGTCTGGGTTCCTCGCTGAGTTGCGTGTGCGGTGCTTACCGGTGCCGTTCGATGCTTCCTCGGAAAGGTCCCGGCACGGGATGAAATTAGGGAAGGGCCCTCCCGAAACGTCAGTGGGTGCCATTCTCTCCTCGCCTTCCAGGGACCCTCCGTGAGCTGCCGCTGCGGGGTTTTAATTCGGCACTCTCTTTTTCCGCCTTTAGTTATCAGACTTGATCTCGCGGTGAAATCGCTGCTCTAAGAGTTCATCTCGTTTGAACACTTAGTCAAAACCCAGCCAGCTAAGAGGGTCCTTTAGGCTGCCACGGAAGCCTGCTGGACACAGGATCTCCGTCGGAGTCTTCTGGACCGCCTTAATCGTGCGTTTATCTGCTGGCGAATTCATGCTCCTGTATTTCGCCATTACCTCGTGAGGATAAGGGAGACCGTCAAAATCGAAAGGCTGATCTTTTTTTTTCAAGAGTATCTGATAATTATTAATTAACAATAATGTCAACAATAACCTTAATTTCCAAGTATTCTCCCTGGAGACTTACATCTTAATTGTGTTTGCGGCAAGGACAAATGAACTCCCCCCCAACTAAGCTGTGGTGAACAGTTTTCCAACCACACACGCGAGGAGAAGCTATCTTCACGTAAAAATAACCAGACTTTTTTTTTTTGAAGAGCCTCGTATGGCAGAGACGAAGAGAGAATAAATACAGCTGAGGAGATTTACTGTGACATCGGTAATTCTCAAAGGGACGCCACACCACTGAGTGCACTGCTACAGACGCTCATTGCTTTCCCGGGGTGACGGGCCTGACCTGTCAGGTGCGGGCAACACTCGGGACAGACTGGAGCTGTCACAAACGACTAGCAGGCATGACACAGGATACAAAAGCATCTGTCTGAAAGGGGTGGCTCCTCCAAGCTGGCTTAAACCTGTTTCGAAGTTTCTATTCTTTAACAAGCCCATCCTCTTTCCTTGTGGAGCAGAGAATTTACAACATGTTTTTAAAATTCCAAGTGGCTTATGGTTTCATTTTAATCAGGAATATCTTGTTTCACTGTGATAGGAACCCAACTCGAACTGGCTTTAGCTTGAAAAAGTGAGGGCATTGGTGCTTCCTGCAGCTTCAGGCATAGCTGAATCCAGGAGCTCAAAGAATGCACCGGGAAGCTATGGCTCTGTTTCCCAGCTCTTCTTCCCTCTGGATCGGCTTCAGTCCCAGAAGGGTATTTCTTTCCCATATGAAACCCTCAGAAGCGTCAAACTTACTAGTGACCAACTTCAAATTCAGCGGGGTGAGAACCTCTTTACTGTGGGTTGAATTATGCCCTACACCCGAACCCACGGGTTGAAGTCCTAACCCTCTGTAGCTCCAAATCGGGACCTTACTTGGAAACAGAGTTGCTGCAGAGGTAAGTAGGTTAGATGACGTCTTACTGGAACAGGCAGGGCCCCTGACCCAATATGCCTGGCATCTTTGTAAAAAGAGGAAATTTAGACCAACACATGGGGAGAATGTCACGTAAATGTTGAGTTCTGCTGGGAATGCAAGCCAAGGAAATACCAGAAGTTAGGAGAGTAGCCCGGAACAGACCCTCCCCTGGCACTTTCCAAGACAGCATGGCCCGTGGACACCCTGATTCTTGACGCCCAGCCTCCAGACCTGGGGGAGGACACATTTCTGTGGTGTGAGCCACTCAGTGCATTGCAGGGTGTTGTAGGAGCCCCAGAAAACCCATGCTGTCTTTCCAATGGTTCCATGGTGTCCAGAGCTTCACTCTCATCGGTGCGGTTTCCGGGATCAATGATCTCTGGGGCCAGGTGGGTAGCTGGGCAGATCAGCCTCACCAGCCCGCTCCCGGAGCTGGGGAGGGAGTCAGCCCCACCACGCGCATGTGCACCAAGAGTGAGCAAGGGACAGTCGCCCAGAGAATGACCCAAGTGCTGCCACCAGAGGAAAGGAGGCGGGCAAACACAAAGGATGTCTGCTATAGATGCACGTATCAGAGAGGAAAAACAGGAGGTTATTTCAGCTTGGATTGCTCTTTGCCTGAATAATTACCATCTCCCGCTCCTGGTGCCAGACACACACCCACTCGACAGTCACATGTACGACCCTCTCTTCTGCGAAGCCTTCCCTCCGTCCCTCTGGTGGGACTGAGAATCGCCCTGCACCGCCGGCCCCTCCCCTGACCTGGCTCATTGCAGTGGTAACAACAGTAATTAGCCTCTTTACGGTGCTTGGGATGTGCCGGCCACAGTTCTATGCGTTTTGACTCCTTTAGTCCTGGTAATAACGCCATGAAGTAAACACTCTGTCATTCCCATTTATGGTCGCGGGGGGCAGGGTGTGGAGGATCAGAGAGGTTAAGTAACTTTCCTGAAGCTAATTTCCTTAGCTACTAGGTGCTAAAAGCCAGAACGAAGATTCGAATTGCATCACCTTTGCACCAGAGTCCGTGTTTTTTACCTGTTCATTACCATGTATCAAATAATTCATTTTTCTTACTTCTGCTCTTGGGTCTCTTTCTAAGAGACAAGTGATTCCCAAATACAGAACATGTATCACTGGTATAATTCACCATGATTTTAGGTTTTAAACATTTATTCAAAAGCTATTAATAGTTATAGATTGTATCTTTGTTTTATGGGCTTCTCTTTATGGTGAGAGACACTCTCCCCTGGTGGCGGTACTACACACTTTCCTTCCTAAGTAAATTTATTGGAGTAAAAGAAACTGATTGAAAATATGTTAAGGACACTCTAGTACCCTCTGCATGTAAATTCGCAAACATGTTGAGAGTAACATAGAGATAATTAAAGCCTGAAACGCAGACACTCGGACTCCAAGCACAGCGAGGAATGCAGGGGGTCTGCCGCGTCCTGCGTGGGAGCGCCCAGTCCAGTGTCCGGCCCAGAGCCGACACCCAGCAAACACTGGGGGAGCCCTTCTGCATCGATGCGGTTACTGCAGCGCACGACACAGGACCGACGGGCCCCGGCTGAATTCAGGACGTTGACTTACGCGAAACGGCAGGAATGGTGATCTGCTGGTCACTCCTGAAATTCAGCCAAGCACAGTCCCAGTGGTCAGACACCTGCCGGCTGGCATTCGGACCAAGTGAAAGGGAAGCCGGGGTCTCAACCCACTGCCAGGTCCCCAGACGACTTTATGTCTCAGGGCACGTCATGCCTATGATCCACGGTGTGTTCTGAGGCCGAGGACTTCTGCAGACTCTGGGTCTTCTCTGTGACGTGCGTCCTTCAATGACTAGCTCCTCTTACCGTCTCCGAGTAACTTCAGATGAACATCTTCTAGGGCTGCGAGGGAGTTCAAGTGCAAAAGCAGAAATCCTTTGCCACGTGAAAGAGTTCAAATCTGAGGTTGATAGGACTTAAAAAGCAAAGGGACTATTCTGAAAATTCTCTTCCCAACGTGTCTCTTTTACAGCCATGTCCAATCAAGGACGGTAAAGCACAATGGAGAAGCACGTGAACTTGAAGACGTTAACTCAGGCCCATGTGCCTTCTTTCTGTACGTTTCTGTAAAATGGGGATGAAAATGGACTTGTCGAAAAGATACAATGAGTTAATGTATGTAAAGCGCTTAGCCTGCTGATGGGTCAGCACTTAGTTATAAGAGGTGTTGTTATTATTGCCGTAATTGATACTGTTGATTGAAGCTCACGCGTTCGTGGATTTGTAGGAGATGAAAACCCTCCTTTAGGACGCACGCACTTTAAGGACGCCGTCTCGCTGAACCTTGTTTCAGGTCAGCCTCCCCAGGCTGCAGAGTCTGCGCGTGAGATCAGTGTGGGAGTGTATCAGGGAGGACGCTTGGTTGTAACGTCCTTGGAAGAAGGGAAGGAAGTAGATTGGGATAGACGGAGAACTTGAGCTGGTCGCAGTCACACTGGCCGCAGCTAATCCCACAGAAAGCCCCGAACTGAGATGACCTTTCCGAGCTGTCGTGCGTCGGGGCAAGAGGGGCTGGATTTTTATGCCCTCGTCAAGCAGTGATGGGGTTCCGCTTGCTGCCAGCAATGGGGTGGGACCTTGGGAGAGTTTCTGCTCTCTGCCCGAGGCCACTTTGGCAGTGCGAGCTCAGAGTGAGCGGGTGCCAACCCTCCTTGAAGCTGGTGAAATGGGACCTTTAGTCCTAACTGGGGGTTCTGGGTGGTACGGCACAATGTCCGCACAGTCCACCCCTTGAGTTCGGGCCCACGCCTCTGTGTAAGTTCTGGGAGAAGCAGCTGTAGGATTCTGGGGGTCTACGTTGCCTCGGAAGATCTAAGAGGAAGATAAGCAGGATGAACCAGCTGCCACCGTGGCTACTTTTAAAGTCACACCGGCCCTCACTAGTTCCTGTCTGGACTTCGATTTCTCACTCTCGGTGTCTCCACCAGCCCGGTGTCATGGCCAGACTCTTACGCTCGAGGGGGTCTCAGCCCCTGGTTCCTGTTACCAGGACCTTCGAAGTCAAGACAGTGCCTCCTTGTCTGTCAGACCCTTGACCCAAGAAGATCAAAGTGCCCGAATGGAAGCCAAACCTTCGATTTCAAGGGACTCTGGCTGCACCCTCTGGAAGGACCGTGCACAGTGGCTGCACCACTTGTGGTTCCTGGCTCAGGACCGGCAGGCAGAGAAGACAAGCCCCAAACCACACCGTCTGTCTAGTCAGTGAAAGTGAAGTGGTATGTGCAGTAAAAAGGCTCTCACGTAGCCAACTTGGGACACAACGACTGGCTGTTCCCCACAAGAGATGGAGCCATGTTTGGGGTTCAGAACTGGCCTTTATTCTTGACAGGTTGGCCGTTCAGCAAGGCAGAGCCGCCTTGATGAGTAGGAGTCCCAACAGCTGGCATGATGAATGGCCTTCATCCCTGCCACCAAGGCTACTCTGTTCATGAGCGCGGGTGGCAGTGGTGGGGCCAGTGACAGGCTGGCTGGCGTTGGAGAGCTGAGGCATGGTGTCTATTTGGTGTCGAATGCCTTTCCCACGTCGGATGCTCTCTGGTGGGGATTACTCTGCAGTGGGCTCTTCAGCTGGAACGAGCCTTCGGATTTCAGATGGGCAAGGGGGCTGTTTTATGTTCCCCACCACTGAAGAGACATTGGTTCCAAGTTGCCCTCAGGAAGGAAGTGTGACCTTGGGTTGGGTGGCTTCTGGTGGTGAGCGGGTAAATGTTTAACAATTGGCCACTTGAGGAAAAAAGAAAGCACCTGACTTGTAGTGTTTGGCGATTTCCACACCGTAGATAAATAACAGGTTGCAAAACTACAGGCAGCTGGCCCGCCACCTGATTTTGTAAATAACGTTTTATTGGAAGACAGCCACATCATGTGTTTGCGGACCGTCTACGATTGCTTTTTCACCGCAATGGTGGAGCTGAGTAAATGCAACAGAGACTATTGCAAAACCAGGAATATTTGCTATCCGTCCCTTTCAAAAGCCCCGCCGACCCCTTTTATAAAGACTCCCCCCACGTCTGATTTCACGTGACCAATGAAACTCAGAGTTGGAAAGTGGTGCCCACAATCAGCCCTCGTAAAGCGCCAGGAGCCAGCTGGAGCACGTCACGCTGGCTGCGGCCAGTTCCCAGGCCGGGTGGAGAGCTGCAGCTGACCTCAGGCAGCGCCCCAGCAGGAATCTGAGGGGGGGGCGGCACAGCACCCACTAACGTTCCTGTAGGTTTCCTGTGCGGAAGGTACTCGCATTGTATTTTCAAGATCGGAAAACTGAGACGAGAAGTGTTCAAGTCCCACGCTATAAAGCCGGTAAATGGTGAAGCCAAGGTTCCAGCACTGATCGGTTGTGCTCCAGCAGCTGGCTGGCTTAATTTTACCATCTACTGCCATCCATTCATTTACTCATCCGTCCATTCATTCGCTCGACTACTATCCAGTGAATCTGTTATGTGCTAGACATCATGACACAGCAAGCAGCAAGACGGAGCCAGCGACGTCTGGAGATCTGGTATGTTTCCCCATCTGAGGGGCTGAATCAGTCATCTCGAAACCCAGCTCAAGGCCTGGACCGCTGCGGTTTTCACTGATACCCCCCGCCCTTTTCTGGCTGAACTGCTGTTGCACGGATGGTCAGTATCATGTGAAATGGTACTTTTTGATCCCATGATGTTTACAGTAAGGGCTGTCGTCCACTCAGTTCACAGTCCCTCCAGAACGGTGGCATTTAAGGAGCCAGTAAATCCCATCTGCCTTGCACCAAACTCCCAAGCAGTTAAGAAACTGACACGGGATTCGGGGACACGGAGATCCAAGTATCACCGACAATACTGAGGAACAACAGACAATTTGTTCGGCTGGGAATTACTAAGCACCTACCATAGGAGCGGTCTTGTTCTAGGCCCTGAGAATACAGGGGCCAAGAAGAGGACAAAACCCCTGCCTTCAGGTAGCTACATTTTACTGTAACTGGATGCTCAAAACCTCCTCAGGCTATAGCTGG
>PVKM010025275.1:0-20042 GCA_004027735.1 Carollia perspicillata
CGTTTTCTTTTGAGGCATTTTCGATTTCTGTATTTCTTGAAAGATTTCCCCACTCAGAAGAAACGAAGCTGTTGGCCGTAGCCGTTCCCCAAACTTCCTCTGCTGCAGGGAGTTGGCTGTTCAAGTGCATGTCTTCGAGGGGCACAGGCTCCCTGTTGTCCAGCGTCTTGGGAGAGGCAAAGGCTGTGGAGTCTGGGGGTTTCTATGCACAACCAAACCAGGAACAGAAAGGCAAATCAAAATCCCAGCGGTGGATGTTAATAACAGCTTTATCAAAATACAGCTAACACACAAACAGAAAGGTCAGACACAGCTGTGGACCACAGTGATTTGCGTGTGTCAGTGTTGCAGTCACATTTATAGGAATGCTCTGAAAATCAATGCCATGGCTCAAGCATAGAAACGACAGAGATTTGATGATGCAAAACTGGCCATGGTGTTCAGACTGCGAAATAAATTTCTGAGCTGCTAACCCAGAAAGGGTGTTGCTACCAGTCTTTTAGGGGCCAGATAAAAATTGTGGAGAAGTCCCAAGCTGTCTTGATTATCCAAGGCAGGGGTCCCCAACCCCTGGGCTACAATCTGGTCCTGGTCTGCGGCCTGTTAGGAATCCAGATGCACAGCAGGAGGTGAGTGGCAGGTGAGCCAGCAAGCTTCATCTGTATTTACAGCCGCTCCCCATCACTCCCATTACCTCCTGAGCTCCACCTCCTGTCAGATCAGTGGCAGCATTAGATTCTCACAGGAGCATGAACTCTACTGTGAACTGTGCATGCGCGGGGTCTAGGGTGCTCACTCCTTATGAGAATCTAATGCCGGATGATCTGAGGTGGAGCCCAGGCAGTGAGGCCAGCACTGGGGAGGGGCTGCAAATACAGATTATCATGAGCAGAGAGGTGTGACTGCACAGAGACCATAATAAATCAATTGTTTGCAGACTCATATCAAAACCTTATCATTTAGTGGCAAGCGACCATTAAGCTGCATCTAGTGGCAGGCTATAAAGTCATCCTCCCCTACCCCCATTCTGAGGAAAAACTGCCTTCCACAAAACTAGTCACTGTGCCCAGTCCCTGGTGCCAGAAAGGTTGGGGAGCGCTGATCTAAGGCATCTACCAGTCAGCCTTTCACTTCTGTTCTGTGACCTAAGCTATATACAAGCTTAGGAAAACTCACTTGGGCAAGAGAAAGGAACAGAGGAAAAAGGGTCTCGATGAATGAACTGATTTCCAGGAAGGGTGTCTAATGGACCCACGACAAACCACTGTAATGATAGCGCGTCTGCTTTCAGAGTTTCACTGGTCACGTCTCATTAACCTCTGAGTGGCTACTGTGTGGGAGATGCGGACAGCCTATGTTTTTGTTCTTTTCATTTTGTGGCTAAGGAAGTGGGATCTCGGAGCAGAGGTGATAACGGACTAAGCACAGACTCCGAAAGTCAAACAGCATCCACGCTCCTGGCTGTGGAATTCAGATGCACTCTGGATTATTTCAGTGATCTCAGTATATTTACAACAAAAGTACATTAGAAAGACTGGGAGGAAATATACAAGTGTGTTAACAGTGATTGCTTCTGTGTGGTGGCATTATGGCAGTTTTTTTTTCTTTCAAGTTTTTTATCATTTTATACAAAATAGGACTTTTATAAAAATCACTTTTCTTACAGTACTACTTTATCACAACATTTTTTTTGGAAAACTAGTTCAGGGCTCAATTTTATAAGTGACATATGAAATACCTCAATATTCCATACTCAATAGCTTATTAGTATGTGTTTCCTTATCAGGAGGAAGCTCTTGGTTGACAGGAGGACACTAAACATGTCCACCCGAACTCCCTCACCTTGGGCATGACAAGAGAGAGAGGGCCGGCTTCGTCGTCCGTACTCTGTCTTTTAGTGGTCGGCTCCCCGTCCTCCTGAGGCTGCCTGTCCCCACTGGGGCGCTTCTGTGCTGTGGGTGTAGATGACAGCTCGGCTGCTGCTGAGACGTCTGAGCTGCTGCTGCCCCTCTCCAACCCTGACGCCGGAGAGGGCGCCCCCTGCAGGCTCCCATACAGCATGAACAGAGAGGTCGAGGGCACGTACAGCAAGGGCTGGCCTGCCAGCAGGGCTGGCTTCAGGCCCTCCATGTCTGAGGCTGCAGAAGCGGGTGAGACACCCACTTGTCCATTCAGACCATTGTGTATGGAGAAGGCCTGCAAGTCCGTTTGAGGCACAGAAAATATCTGGTGGGCTAAAGGATTAACATAGTAATCTGGGTCCACAGAGTGGACAGGGAATGGAGCAGGGCCGTCCAGGCTGCTTGATGGAGGCATCACTTTCTTACTGTCAAAGGCTTTCCTCCTGTTAAAAAAGGAACACAAATGCAACCGCTGAGTTACCGTAAAGTGTATTCCCTGAGCACACACTAGCTAACCTAACCGCAGAGGCAGCTGACCAGGTATAACCAGCATGGACAGTTAGGGATGGGGGAGCTGATGTGGGAGTTGCTCTGGGAGGATCTCAGGTTTGAGCTGATACTGCTCCTCACCTGCCTCTTCCACAACTAACAGTTATCAGTTGCCCAGCACGTACCGCTTCCCAGGCACGTAGATTCTATAATAATTAGAATAATGTTATCATAATTTACATAGTTATTATAATATTGATAGCCACTCTCATTGCCCCCAGTTTACTGGGGAGCAAAACTGAAGTTCAAAGGCTAAGCCACCTGCTGAAGGTCCCCTACCCACTGGGCCTCACTCAGTCACAGTGAGAGATCCTGGGTGCCTGAGAGACGGGACCAGACTGATGACCTAAAGGACATATTGTTTGTCTCACACTCACTGTAAGATAAACGAAGTGGCAGTAAGTGAGAAGACAGATTTATCTACACAATTACTATTTTCTGTCATTCTTGTCCCATTCCGCTCAGTATTACTATAGGATTTTTAGTCAACACCTTCAGAATTAAGGTCCATAAGTATGAGAGATCGTAAACGATGTCTGGCCTTTTACACAAAAAAGATTCTGAATAACTAAAAAAGCGTTTGTGTTCAGTACAGTTCTGGAAACAGAAGCGAAGAACTGTTTTACAATCCTGCAGGGACTAGTCAACAGAGGACAGGGGTTCTCACACCCTTTCAGATGGAACTGCTGAGGCCTGTATCGCCCCCAGTCTCACTGCCCACTGCGCTGCTAGGAATAAGGTGCAGCACCCTGGGCCGCAGCGACGAGTAACCCTCTCCCACCACAGTCCCCTCTGAATGAGTAATCGCTGTTATCCAGCTCCGTGAAACTCAGTGTGTCCACACCGAGCGTATCACCCGCCACCCCGCCTCCAGCCTCTCCACCTCCAGCACCGTCATCACCACCTGAGACCCAGGTGTTCTTCGTGATGCCTCTTCCTAGTGTGGTAGGCCTTGCTGACTCACTGTCTTACACTGATTTCTGTCCCCCGCGACCTGGCTCCGGCCTGCGCTGTGGACCAGAATGACTGCAAGTGCTCCACTATCCTTTGGATGAATCACCATCACTAACTGGCTTACTGCCTCCTACTTCCTGGCCCTGGCTCAGAATCTGTTCCTTCCCACATCTGCCATTAAAAGCATCTTATTCCTTCTTTAGCATTCCCTCTGCTTCCTCTGATAATGTGGTTTCTGTAATATGGGGATCGTAGTACCAACCTCAAAAGACTGTTTTTATGATTAGATGAGTTAATACACATAAAACTTTGGAACAGTACCTGGTAGTGCAGGTCACAGTGATGACTGAGCGGCTCATGGGACTGTGATGCATTATTTTCCAGTGTCGCACCAGGAGCGATTTGTCTTTTTTCAGCACATTTGTTTTTTTAAAGTTTTTCCCCTGTAAGATTTTATAGCTTAGGGGACACATTTTTTTTGTACTTTTGTGGCCCTGATGCTATACTGTGCCACAGTGTTTTGCACAAAGGAAAGACTTATAAAATTTTAAATAAACAAATGGCTGACTTATGAGCAAGATTGCTAAAATTTATCTTTTAATGGGTGGAATTTCAATTTAGACAAAGTTAACACTTGGAAATAGAAAAGAATACACCCAGCGTTTTTAAGAGACTACTTACTGTGAACTGTCTTCTATTTTCTGTTGGTAAACAGCTACCAGACTTCCAATTTCTAAGGAGAAGCTGCCTGATCCTATGAAGGAAAATGAAGGTCTAACAAATATAGCAAGAGACTTACACGGAACAGTTACATACAGCAGGGCTCATTATTCACAGCTCAGGGATTGTAAGACTATCTCAAATCCATTCTGGTTTTGATTCAAAGAGAAATTTTTAGAAGTTAGCTGTTAATGCTAAGTTCAGGTCTCATCATGAATTAGTAACAGAAAAACACAACAAGTGTTGCTTTGTAAGCTGGATGAATTTTTGAGATGCATCAAATGGGCCAACCGTGGCAAGCTAATTGATCATCGAGGCTGACTGGGATCAATTTCAGGGAATGGAGCCATGTTCATTCGCCGTGAAGTCACCGACTCTTCTACCCCCAACAACGGTTTCACTTCAGGGAAGTGAAAAAACAGGCAGGGCCTAGAGACTAGAGAGTCAGCTCAATTGAAAGTGCCAGAGCACGGGACTGACAGTTCCATGAGCTAGGAAAGGCAGATACCTTGTTCTTCTCTGGAGGGGCTGCTGGGTTCTGAGCTCACTCTCCTGTGAATCCTCTCAGAAGCCTGCACAGTGTTAAAAGAACTATGTCGGGCCAGCTTCCGTTTTGCACAGACTTGAGTCTGGCTATATGTTTCTCTTTTCATTTCTGGTAAGACAGATGCAGAAACATCCACTAGTTCTTCATCTAAATAAATGAGAGATTTGGTAGTGTTGTTACACAGGATAATTATTCAGGAGAATTTTACCCTTTTTAAGATATGGCTTTGAGGGCCTATGCTTGTAACGGAACTACCCTATAAATTAAAAACTAATACACTCAAAGGAATTTTATGAGCCTTGCCTCAAACCCCAATTTCTTTCGATATAGAATTCTAAGTTAGTGGATGATTATAAAGTGAAACAATCTATATATACTCTAAAATTATCTAAACTGCAACAAAAGTAGAGCAAGAAGTTCTTCACCTCAAATTAAAATGGACCTGACATTTCTGGTACTTTCTCTGGGCAAAGAGTATCAAAGAAAACCCAGCTATACTGAGCCCAACATGTGAATTTTGAGATTTTAACATTAGTTGAAATCAGCTTCTCAAGCCATATCTCTAGGGCAATGAATATAAGAATTTCTATTTTCTATTGCTTTATTATTTCTTTCTTATGCAGTAGGAGGCTCTGTTACTAAGTGACCGAAGGAATAAGGTCAGCAGAAACCTCATGGTTGAAATGCTGCAGAATAGTAAGGATAATAAAAGGCTGGGCCTTAGAGGCCCGTTTTATGCTTAAAGGAGCCTCTACGAAGCCAGGACAGAATTTTTACACAGAACCAGGCCAATGTTTCTATACAGAAATAGTCCCTGTTGCTCAGTTATTCCTACCCTGTTCATCTGTGCTATTTTTTCGAGCTCAAATCATGCATATTTTAATGACTGATCAAGTGAACTGAAAGGTCCGGCTACACTTACATTCTCCAAAACCCACAAAAATTGAAAAATAAAATCACCTTTATGGTTTTCTATGTCTTCTAACAAAAACCCAATAAATGTTCCTTTTAGAAAATCAGAAATTACAGAATCAAAAAGGAGAAAATGGGTCAAACAGTAAAAGGGTTCATAGCCCCCCTCCTTCCTGAATCAAAACATTGGACAAAATATGTAAAACAATGGCTCTCAAGACACTGAACAGCAGGACGGGAAAGACAATGATCCCTCACAGACAGGAACCAGGTGAGGTGAGCTCTGTGACGGCCTCAGTTCCCTGCCTGGAGAATGTTTCTAGGCTGAGGTGCGGGGAGGGCAACCTACGGAGAGCCTGGAAGTCTCCTCAGGTTGGGAATGGAGCTGGGAGGCCAGGAAAGCCAAGGCAGCTAGAGTTCGTTTGGCAAAATATTGGAGAGGAGAGCCACAGAGAAAGAGGGTGCTGACGATGCCAAACTTCAAGTGATGAAAGTGAGTGTTGGAGATGGACATAACAGTGAGTGGGATGAAGGGCAGACGACGTGTTGCGGGAAAAAAAGTGAACTTGAAGTCACAGCAAAAGAAACCACCCAAAATGAAACACAGAGAGAAAAGAGAGGGAAGTAAGTGAACAAAACGGTGAACGGTGGGACAACTTCAAGCAGCCAAATACAAGCATAACTTGGGACTCCAAAGGACAGGAGAGAAGAGGACAAAAACTATTCAAAGGAATTGTGGGACACAGATAATGAGGGAAATTTATAGCACTAGATAGCTTTTAGAAATGAAACAAGGCCTCTAATTAATGACCTCCACTTCTACCTTAAGAAACCAGAAAAAGAGCAAATGGAACTCAAGGTAGAAGAAAGGAACTACAATAATAGAGAACCGGAGTATCCCTACAGCTATTAAAGAAACGGAATCTGTTGTTAAAAGCCTCTCACACAGGGAACTGCTGGCCCACGTCTACCATATAAAGACATGTTCATGAATATTCATTGCAGCTTTATTTGTAATAGCCAAAAATTGGAAATAATCCCAATGTTCATCAAGTAAGTGAGTAAAGAATGATATAATCTGTATAGTGGAATATTCCTCAGCAATAAAAGGAATAAACTCTTGGTACTTGCCTACAACATGATTAACCTCAAAACAATTACACTGAGTGAAAGAAACATGATAAAGAGTACACAGAGCACAGTCTACTCCTGTTACTTGTGGTTGTCTTGTTCTATGAACAATGAATTAGCAAACACTGAACCACTGGTCCTAGAGGACATACAGGGTTAGCTTCCTGTAAGCTACAACCTTTTTTTTGTCAACCGATCAATAACCCTGTTTTATGTGTTTCTGTTTCAAGACACCTTATTTAATATATATTGTTGACTCATCAGCCCTGAACTTATCGCCAACAGCACTAGAACTCATGGCCAAATGAAGTTCCTCTAACATACCTATGTGTTCTTTCTGTAAGGTACATCACTTGCAAACACCAGATGATGCTTCATCCAGTACAACACTTGGGAACCATTTTAGACAGTGAAATCACCAACCCACAGCACACAAATGTGAAAACATGGCTTTAAAAAGATCACTAAAAGGACACTTGTTTACAGCATGAGAGCTGAAACAAGGCAGGGCACTGTCTTGTTCGACCGCAGCTGGAAACGTGTTGGGCAATTTGAATTTCTCACCACTATTTCCATGTCTGTGAACAAGGGAGAAAGTGCGGGTGTTAACTTTGGAGTGTGAACAGATTTTAGTTAGTGGGTAGATCTGCCAATACGCAATCTGTGAATAATGAACAGCAACTCTATGTGACTCATCGATAAAAGTGTTTAGAAAATATCAATAAACCTGGAGTGAGAGAGCAGACCAGTGGGTTCCCCTGTGGGCGGGGGGCTGGGGGCAGGAGGGAAGGAATTATGAAAGGACAGGAGGAGACGCTGGAGGGTGATGGGCTCATCGTCTTGACTGCCGTGGTGACTGCACAGGTGCATACGATGCAAAAACTTATCAAATTGTAACTTCAACCACGTGCCAGCTGTTGTATGTCATGACGCTTCAATAAAGCTATTAAAGGGAAGAAAGGCCATGATGGTGGGAAGGGAGAAGAAGAAAGAGACATCTATGAAGTTTAACTGGGAGAGACTGCTAACTAATTAAGGAGTCGAAGGCAACTTGGCGTCCCAGGTTTGACTGCTGGGCTGATGTTGATGGTGGTGTCAGTTGAAACTAGGGAATGCAGAAAGAGGATCACACTTCTGAGGGGTGGGCAAGCTCATTTTGAGGTTCCCGACTTGGTTCCAAGCCCTCTTTCCCTCCTCAGATCGGAGCTCTCCCAGCTGCCGTCTCACTGGCTATGCAAACACATGCGCTCAGTGTCTCACTCCAGCCCGTTTCCCCAACCATCTCATCTCCTGCAGTGACACCACCACCGTCCAGGCCCCCTTCTAGTCAATCTCTCTGTCTAAAGACCTCTTGTCACTTCAGTTTACTACGTATGCTACACTTTTCTTGGCTTAACTTTCGAGGCCCTCCAAAAATGTTGTTCCAACAGATTACATGTCGTTTCTCATCCTTCTCTACCCTACACCCTCCACTTAAATCAGGATGGCTGATCTCTGAAGCACAAACTAGATTTGTTCTTAGGTATCGGTTCCTTCAACTAAAAGCTCTCCATCCCTCCAAAACCTAACAGTCCAGCAGAACTTAACCCATATCCTCCCTGATTTCTTATGGAGTCACAACTGCCAGGTGTAGTCCTTAACTGTTTTCTAATTTTCAAATGTGTCCTAGTTATACACTTTCTATAGGAGCTCATTAAACAACTAAAGTGAGCAGGGCACTGACCTAGGCACAGCTGACATGAAAGGTGAACAAAGACCTCTTCTGCCCTCAAATGCACAGAGCAGGGACAATAGCATAATGTCAACATCACCAAGTATGACGGCACGATACTAGATTGCAATAGTTCAGATGAGACACTTTTTGCTCTGGGTGATCAGGGAAAGCTTTGTGGAAGAGCTGACGTTTGCGACAGATCTTAAAAGTTGAATAGAATATTTCATATCAAAAAAGAGGGCTTTGGAGGGGAAAAAGTTAAGAGAAGCTAAAGGCAGAAGCATAGAAAATGGCAAAATTTCCTATTTCATGTAGGCAGGGACCGCGTCGTATACATCTCTGACTCTCTCACAGCATTTGGTAGAGTAATCGCGCACGGTCCACATTCAGTGCGTGCTTGCTGGGCCACATTAGTTACACTAGATGCTAAGTGGTTTCATCTGGATCCCAAGTGAATAATGTATTACAATGGGGCAGAGAGCGGTGCCTTTTATAAGCCCGGGTTAAGTGGCAGGAATTTATAGCACTAACATCAAAATTGGAAGGGTAATTTAAAAATAACTTTAATGGCTTTTTCCCAGGCAGCCTAGTTAGATGTAAAGTGGCTGGTACAGTGAGTTCCAGTCCCCAATTGCGCAGATATTACCTGTGAAATAGGTAGAAGACAATACGTTTTTTGTTCTAGTTTAGTAAAATTACGACATTCGCAACCTTTTCAATACATTATAAAAAAGGTGTTCATTACATCCATACTATATTTAGAAGCCATTTAACCGCATATTAGTTTTGTGACATTAATTGATTTAATTTTTACATTGTATGAAATTTCAATATTTTATTCCATTAATGTAGACATAACCCGAGTTTGTAAGTCACTTTTAAGTTTGTCATCTTTGATCTTTAGTTCCAAACTTCCAGGAAGAAAAACCCCTTCTGAATAAAATAGAAAATGCTAACGAGCTGTAATTTAACCGCTACAGAGACGCCCACGTTTCAAGCTCTCAGTGCCCCCCTGCAGTGCGAGCCAGCCAGCACGCGCAGCATTCCTAGGCGCACACTCGGTGTTCCCAGAGTGACGTCAGCAGTCTGACTCGGGAACTGTGACCTGGGTACTGGAAAATGAAGGAGAAGCTCAACCTCACTCTGCAGTCGACGCACGGTTTAACGAAGGAATTGGGGCTACACACAAAACAGGCCCCTACCCACGCTGTGCCTTACCACCGGAGCTGAAGTCCACGGGCCCGATCCACTTGAAGGCTGGCTTCCGGCCCCGCTCTTCTGTCACGTGCACTTTCTTGATCAGAGCCAAGCTGGTCAGGACGTTGGCTATGTCATAGAGGCGTCGTACCTTTGCTTGAAGATACAAGACACGGTTACGGTTCTGCTGCCTGTGACACCAAAACATTTCAGTGTATGTGACAGGTCACTTTTCTTGGATGCCACGTAAAGCTCAGGGGGAACGCGGTGGGGTGGGATGAACTGACCAATGGCTCTGTCACGAAATCACCCAGGATTTGCGTGTCTGATGTACCTGAAGACACGTACTAAGGTCGCTGTGCCCTTCCATTTCCACAGCTTCACACCTGCACAAGACAAGCAGGGAGTGCTGTGATGGCAAAAACCCGAGGGAGGGAAACAGGCTGTAATTAGAGGCTGAGTGAATGTGACTCTGATGCACGGCATGTCAAAAGCTTGCCCCAGTTACTCCCAGCAGGAGCTCCACCAGGCAGCTGGGCTGTGAAAATGACAGGGATTCCCCAGAGCTTCCTGCAAGGTGGCAGTCCTGAGTGCATGAGGCGTTCAGGGCTCAAGGTTATGAGGTACAAGTGCGCTAAAGACAGGCAGTTCCTCACCTCAAATCCCGGCCTTCTGGCCACCCAGTGGGGGAGGGGTGGAATGCACAATCCCTGAGTCTTAAGAGGTTTTGGAAGACATATTTGAAAATGCATGCACTATAGGAGAGATTCAGAAGGGGTGATAACATATTAAATAGGCAGAATGATGCCCACAAAGTAATTTCTATTTAAGAAATCAGTTTGCAGGTAGGAAACCCACTTGACTCCAGGGCTGAGATCAAGCAAAGGAGCTTTGATTATCGTCTAGAAACACCAAGCATTCATCCCAGATGCAATTTTCTTCCCAATCATGGTACAGCTAGAATTTACTTAGTCATTTCTCCCACAGGAGGGCTATAATTCCAGTCAAACAAACAAAAAGCTTGAGTATGCTGAGCTCATGGCTTCCCAGTGTTGAAAGGGCGGCCAGCAGCCAAGGGCATGTGGCTCAGGACCACTGCCTGATGGAGAGGAAGACGCACTGCGTAGGATGCTCGGAAAGGCTCTCCTGGTCCGGCAGCCTGTCCCACCACCCTTCCCCTTGCTCGTTCATTCCTCTGGTTCTTACCTGCAGACAACTCTCATCTCCACCCATCAGAAGGGTAAGCAGAGGGTGAGGAAAAAAGGGGAGACAAAACTCAGATATTCTTTCTTGGATGCAGCGATACTAAATAGAAATGCAAAGCACCCTACACCCTCCCTGGCCTGCCTGTGCGGGATGGCCTTCTGCTTCCACCGTCCACACGAACTGCAGGGGAAAAAGCAGCTGACAGGCCTGTCATGGGGATTCTGGTACAGAACTGACTTACCTCTCATAGCACCAAGAACCTTTGGATGCTGGAAGGAGTGCACTTCTCCAAAAGAAAAAATTCGAAGGCAGAAACATCAGCCTTCAGAACCCCAGCCTTTTTGTGCTAGGTGGATCTAGGTGAAGATGCTTACTTTTAAATTTACTGTGGTCCGGCGTGTCTTGGCTTTCTTCTATCAGTATTTTGGCAGCCACATCAAGAGTAACGATCTTGGTTTTAGAGACGAGGAACAGCATGACAAACTTCTGGCTCATGATTCTCAGAGACTTGTCTTTTCTGTTTGCAGAGGCTACAAAGGGAACAAAACAAAGGCATCAAAAGAGACAATTTACCACAAGGAAGACTGCACTTTCAGTTTGCCAGAACTCTCTAACTCTGCGAGTAGATGGAAAGATCACTTCTGTTGCAGAGAGAAGCCTTCTGGACACACGTCACAAAAGATGGCTCGCAAAGGAAAAAGAGCTTTTCTTGTTGCTCACAAAAGTTCAGCAGGCACAAACTCTGAAATGAGTATGTGAAACCACTCTTAATGCTTTATACTCATACTTCATGGAATAGAATCCACGAGGTAGTTTTCCAAAAGCAGGTTTGGCCAGGAAGGAGAAAAGGGTAGGGCGGGGACGAGGAACTGTTTTCAGAACGTCAACTCTCCCCTCAAAGGCAAGGACTCCGCTTTAATCTCTGTGCCCACAGTACTGCACCCCTTGTTTTATTGCACTTCACTTTATCGTGCTTCATAGAAATTGCATTTTTTTTTTTGTTTTAACAAACTGAAGGCAAGGACCCTCCACCAGCAAAGATTACGCCTCGCTTCATTGTGGTGGTCTGGAACCAAACCCACACTAGCTCTGAGCTATGTCTGTATCTAGAACATACTCTCAACTCGCAGGTGCCCGCCTCTGTCATCTTTCCAGAAACAGGTGAGGAAATAACCTGTAACTAAACAGGAGACACTGAAGCGATGTGCATTGCCGTGGAGGGCAGGCAAGCCATCCCCAACAGATGGCTGTCCCCTCTGGTTATTAAGAACGGGCTCATGGGGTGGAACTAGAAGGCACGAGGCGGTGAACTGAATGAAGACCAGGGCCACCTTTCCATTCATATTTCTTCCAGTGGCAAGTGAAATGTGAATGATGCTGGCACTCTCTCATCTTAGCGGCGGGGGCAGGGCAAGAACAGTGAAGGTCAGTGGTTACAACGGGAGGAGGATGAGTGAGCCTGGAGGGGCAGAGCAATGCAGATGTGGTGAGAACAGCTCTGCATCAAATGAAAGCGGGGTTGTCTAGCCTTCGAATCAACATTTTCTGCTAATGGGGTCTTTTGTAAGTAGTCCACCCCAATACGTAATTTGAAAAATTGAATTCATTGTAATGGTAACTTCTTCCAAAGTAAATTTTCCTTAAAGGCTCACAAATAGAAATAAGCCTGGGGCTGTCAACCTGAAATGGGAGCTCTGTGAGCAATCTATGGTCCCAACACCAAATACCAAGTGACTGGCCACTAGACAGGTTTTCAGGGAGGCTGAGTGGGCAACCCAGCTGGGGAGCCATCTGTCTCCCTTTCTTCAGCAGAGGGAACAAGAGGACACCTCCTTCCAGGATGTCAATCTGGCACTTCCCACCTCGGCAGTGAATCTCTTCAGAAGACACCCTCACGGACTCTCTGCTATTACTCGCTGGTTACCGTGAACTCACAAGAGGGATAGTCGGGTTCAGAGAAATCCAGTAACTGTTGATCTTGGGGATCTGGGTAGCCATCTTTTTTACGTTCTCCAAATTTAAAACCCATCAGGTCTAGCTCTCTCTGCTGGAGGTATGCCATCTGCTCCTCATATTTCTGCTCCTCTCCCAGTCTCTGGAGGTTCCTCAGGGTTTTCGGCAGGCTGTGCCGTCCGTGCCAACCGTACTGATTCTTGGCCACTCGGCTGACTAGATGCAGCGACTCCAGCACATTTACAATGTCATAGATGCGTCTCCTTTCAACGCCTGTTTGAAAAACAGAAGCCAACCATCACCAAGCAGGCTTTTTTGAGTACAAATTCCTTAAGAGCCTGGACCATGACTGTGAACTACTTTGCACGATGCCCAGCAAGGGTGGATGTGCCACAAATTCACCCCGTAAGGATGCAAGTAACAGAAATTGTTTTCTTTCCTTTTGTGGGGACCCAGCCCCCAGTAAGATCTAGGATAAACATCCACCCAGAGATGGATGATGCTCCTTCAGTATTACACACAGTGGTACGTCTTTTCCTTAGACCTTGACGCAAACCACACGAACATTTCAACCTGTTAAAATGGGTGACCTGAGCAACACAAGTGCTAGTATGCCCAACGGACACTTGACGAATGCTGGATGATTGATTTTGACTTACATTCCTAACTATGCAGACTATATATAAAGTGTGTCTAATAATGGATACTTTGTTTGGACGGTACTCTCCTTTCCTGGAGTTTGAATGGTGTGGAAGAATTATCTTGTTAACTCTTAATGGTGCAATAAGGGAACAGGATCAATATTTTGTGTCCTACTGTACACTGGAAACTCAGGAGTCAGGAGCTCAGGCAGCTTTCTTGAGTTGATGCAGGAAGCTACAGCCCGGGCTGGAACACCCTGTGAGTATCCTTTGGTTCGTCACAGCTCTTAACAACGCTCTCAGTGCCCTCATTCACCATGTCCTGCCCAACAGCCCAATGGTGAAACAGACTTCGCATACACTACAGAGGGACCATCGAGTTCATCAATTCCCCATCCCCTTTCCCAACACTCCCCAAATAGCTAGGATTATGAGTTCTCTACTGAATTTACTAAAAACATTTATGGTGGTTCGTGTGGGGACTTTGGGGTCAGATTGCCTGGATCTGAATCCCTGTGCTGTCCCTTACCAACCAGATAATCCTGGGAAGTTAATTAATCTGTCGATGCTTTAGTATTTATCTCCTAAACTGATGAGGATTAAATGCAACTACAAAAATAAAGGGTCTCCAATAGATGTTTACCTTATATGTTATTTTGCAAATTCTTCCTGCGTGGCACTGGGGATCCCTAAGATCCCTGCTAGCATAAGAGGATTAGCAGAAACTGATTTTAAAAGTCCCCCGTCTGTGACTCATTCTGTTGTGCAACAGGCCTTAGGCTTTTGGAACGCACTGGCCCCCTTTGCTCTCATCCAAGTAACCCTATCAGAGCCTCCAGGCATCTCCTAGAAAACCAGCCCTCTTTCTGTTCACTTGCCAGCTGTTATATAATCAGGGCAGACTTCGTGAGGGTAGCTTTTGTCCCTTTGAAAACTTAAGAAGAGAAATAGACCAAATTACGACGTGAACTCGGAGCTGAGAGGAAGCTCTACCACAGGCGTGGAGAGGCATTTCACAGTCCATCAGAACATTGCAGCTCGTGACCCTGAAAGGCTCTTCGCCCTCCGAGGGTCCAGCTTCCGTGCCAGGTGTCTGCTGGGAGGTGGTGGCAGGGGCAATAGCAGCATCTCGTCCAGACCCGTCTGGTTCCTCATTCCAGTCTGTTCTCATATACCAACACATCTTGTTTAGAGTGTAACATTCTATAAACCTTCCCACTAGAAAAGTCATGTGAATGCAACCGAGACACCCCAAGGCCCGCCATATGCCGGGCCGTTTTGTTCTTTTGTGTTAGATAGGAGCTGTTAAGTCTCCATCTAGTGGCTAGGCATCCGAGGAAGGGAAAACAAGGGAAAGTTCTGACCACCTGGAGAGTAAGATGATATTTAATGTGCACAATAGGTGTCCAGTAGGTGATGCTGGTAAAAGCATGAGCAGCTGCTTGCATGCATAATCACTCACCTTTTCTATCTGGACTGAGTTTAACGGTCCTCTGGCTGGTACACTGAAAAGTCCTGTTTCACAGGGCTGCCAGGAAGGTTTTCCCTGGCACTCGGCCTTCTTTGCCTTTGTATCAAGGCAACCCTAACAATCCTATTTATTCATGGCATTAGCTATGACCGCAAGGATTTACCAGTTCTTACCAGGCTTCCCTTAGTCCCCGATGGAGCTAATCGAGAATGTCTCTCAGCCCCATACAATAGTTTCTTAGGCTGTGTTATCTTCCGTTTACTAAAGCCACTCTCAGTTCTTTAACTTCATACCTAAAATATCCATGTCAAATCTATTACAGGGGACCAGAATCTGGGAAACCGTGCAATGTGAATGCTCTGCACATTTTTGGTTAAAATATGGTCTTACAGCTTGTGACCTGGGACTGAAGGCAGTTCAGACTCAACCCAAAGAGACGGGCACCGGCAAAATAACTTCTGGGAAGGGACCTCATTTTTCGACCTCACACGAAGGGAGCTGGTGAGTTCATTTGGCAGGTCTGGGTGAGGTGAGGCATTAGGAAGCTCTTGCAGAAATCTCTGGAGTTCTGCTGTAGGCTGTCAGAACAGGGGGATCCGCAGAATGACCTGCAGCCCAGGAGCGGGAGCCTACTTTCTGCACTGGAACACGGCCTTCCAACATTTAATGGTTTGTGCTCCGCACTGACGTCCATGCAAGGTCCTGGCTGTATGAGCCCGATTTGAAGCACACTATGATTTGTTGTTTTACCCTCATCCTCTCTAAGACTGGTTTCCAGGATGCTGTGCTTCCAATGAACCTACATCAGGCCTCTGTCTAGCTGAGTCGCTTTCCCCTTCTTGTCTCGCTGCCATCAGTGTCAAAGACTGTGTTCTCCTTCTGGGTTGCAGAATGGTCCCCAATCAAAGCACTCTACTTCCTCCTCCTGGTTGCAGAGGTTGAAAGGACAGCTTAGGGTAAGGGGGGCTACATCTAGTAAGAGCTGAGTGAAACTTCCATGTTACAATCAGTCACTCATGCCAGGCCCCGAGTTAGGCACATTGCTGACATTATCCCAACTTTGTTAGGTTTCTGCCAGGTGGTGCTATGGTCCCTATGAGAAAAGGTTGATTAACTTTTTGAAGCTCGTTTTCCCATTACAACACACTGCCTCCTCATTATTTCCATTTCCAGCAAATACAATCTTTTCAGCCCTCGGTTTGAATAATTCAGGCTGACAATCCCCTACTGGCGCATATTCCTTTGGATTGTGGGAAGAAATAGAACTAGTAAACAAACTAAAAATATAATCTTTCAAAATTATGTGTGCAAAACCTGTTTATAAAGCCTTATTTTCAAAGGAGACACCCCACACCTTCAAATCTTTGTGATTTCTGCTTATTTAATGATTGCAACATGTTCATCCACAAACCAATGGCAACCCATGTCCACTAGGGGTCTCTATTTGGAAGCTGCCGTACACATTTACAGCCCATACACCATTGCACATTATACACACCCATCAATGTGACACATGTATTCCTCTTTGTTGTAAGGTTTAGCCGTTGGAGTTATGTCCAGATGTGCTTCTCCTAGTTTGGCAGGCTTGCTGTGAGTATCACAGCATAGGACTTGAAACATAATGCTCTTGCTTTCAAATCTTGCTTTATATTAGAAATAACACCAGTTCTGAATCCTTAGAAACATTATTAAAAATAAACAGCAGGGCATTTCAAAAAAAAATGAGTCTGTATGAAATAAGATGAAATTAAAACATAGGATATTACTTTGTAATGTGAGTCTTGTAAAATTGTTTTTTAAGGTTAAGAAAACCAAATTATTGTCTGACCCTCCGGCCTAGAAGGCTCCCTGGAATCCTACACATCATGATAATGGCAGAAGGAAGCTCTGCCCGCTCCTCTGTCCTCACTCCTTTGGAAGGCCCACTGCTTCCTAAATAGATGAGGCAACCTGGAGCCCAAAGCCTGCTCCAGGAAAGCAGTTTCCACTATAACCGAAGACAGACCTCCAGTAACCGGATGACACATACCAAGACTGACGGCAACTTCATCTAGGGAGATGGTAGTTTTCTCAGTTGACAAGGGGTAACTTGGATAGCGAGCTAGAAACTTCTGGCACAGGAGTCCTAAACTTTTCTGTTTTCTGCTTGGCCTTCGCTTTTCAAATTTGTCCACGGCACTGTTCCCAACAACGTGAAGCTATAGAGGGCAGACAGAAGGGAGGGGGAGAAGTCACAGTTAACATTCTAAAGGGCAGATTGCAATGGGCAGTGCTGGCACGCTGGGGAGACATCCCAATCCATACCATCCTAGATCCTACTTAAAATATATTTCCTAAACTAATTTTCTAAACGTTTTTTCTATTGCCTTCTCTGGACTAAATTTTTCTTCCTTTGCAATTCGAGGCCAACTCTATTGGTTAAAAGCTTAAACAATGAACAAAGCAGTCATTCATAGGCTGCTACAGTCTTGCCGATAGTGTGTTTGTTGGACTGTAGATCAGCATCTCTAGGAGCTTGTTAGAGATGCAGGGTCTCAAGCCTCATCCCAGACCTGATCAGAATCTGTCTTTTCATAAGATCCTGGGTGATTTCTACTGACATGAAAGTTGAGATGCACTGGCCTCCACTGATTCATTAAACTGGTTTCATATGTTTATGAGTGACCAAGGGTTGATGGCACTGAACCAAAGCAGCTAAATCTTATTCTTTCTTATTGTGAGTACACGCAACTAGTGGCCTTGTCTCATTGACCCACACATGAAAAGAGCTGAATTCAGTCCCAAGAAAGTAAAAGATTTTTCAATAAACAAATTCAGGGAGAAAAGCAACATGATTATCTCAATCGCTGTAGAAAAAAAATAACAACACATTTAACATGCATTCATGATTTTCAAAAATGCCCTTAGAAATCTAGGAATGAACAACTTTAATAAAGTATGTCCATAAAAACCGAACGGCAGACATCTGCCTCAAAGAGAAAGCCTTGGACATACTCCCTTAAAATCAGGAAAATGGTAAGGGTGCTTCCGCGCTACCTCACACTGGAGATCCAAGCCAGTGCATGAAGACAGGAAAAAGAAACCAAGACACAGGAATGGAAAAGGAATAAATAAGCAAATCTTTCATCCTGCAGAACACATGACTGTTTACATGAAAAATCCAAGACTCTGACTAATTATTTAAAAGTAAGAGAATTTAGCAAGGCAGCTGAAAAGACAAGACTCTAAAGTCAGCTGCATTACTACACAATAGAAACAGAAAATGAATTAAAAAGATACAATTTATATTACCAAAAAAGAATGATAGTGTTTTTAGCTGGCAAATATTTGCATAAAATACAAAAACTTACAACTTAAATAGACTTAAAACTTGGAGAAACAGACTCATGGGTAGATGGATTCAATATTAGAAACAGGTTAGTTCTCAAATTAATCTGCGTGTAATGCAATTACAACTGAAATCCCATATAAAGTACACATGGATGAAAAAAGAGCAAAGCATACATAGCTCACATACTCTGTAGGAAAATACACTGAGGTTCTTGCTTTACCTGATACGAAGGCTTATTGCGATATGGTATGGGCCAAACTGGCCAATGGGACAGAATAGAGCCCAGAAACAACAGGGGCACACACCGGTGGACCTTTGACACGTGACAGAGTAGCACTAACTCCAGGGAAGAGGAAGAACTGAGTAAATGATACAAGGACAATTGATCATAAGAAGCAACAAAAAGGGAAAAGACCGACACCAAGCAGAAATGTAACATGTAACTGATAAAGGCTTAGTTTCACAAATACACAACCAACGCTATAAATCAGTAAAAATCAGCAAAGAACACGAACAGGTATTTTAAGAGGAATACACATGGTGGCCAGTAAAGATAAAGCGTAACTTCATTAGTAAGTAAGAAAAAGAACAAATGAATACCACAAAAATATACAACTGTACACACAGTGCCTTGGCAGACACCAATAAATGTGAGAATTTCGAGTGTCAGAGAAGATGTGGATCAGTGTATGTTCACATGTTACAGATGGAAGTGAACAGCACTGTCTTGCATTTGAACATCCAGTAACCTAATAACTCCACTATCAGGTATAAAACCTAGAAACTTTTTTGCTCACAGAATCCCTTTATATTTTTAAAAATTACTGAGGAAATATCTTTTTAAAAAACTAGTTCTTTATTACATTTTGGTAGACTATTTGGTCATACAAAATACACTTATCACATACATAATGTCCTGAATACCCACAAATCTTTCTCCCAACCAACTCCCTAACCAGAGCAATACCATTATTTACGTGTGCCTACCTCACAGAGTAACCGCTCTCTTGAAATTGTATTCATCACTTCCCTGGCATTTTTAAATCCCTCTATCACATACACGTATATCCCTACATAATGTGTGGCTTAGGCTTGTTTTGCTTGGGTTTTAGTCTTCTGGGACTTGCTTTTTTCAATCCATACAACCAGGCCTCACCTCCACATCATTAGTTCAACATTGTTTTGCTATTATGTTGATGAGATGCTATAGGAGCTTAACTCTGGTTTGTATAAATTAGCCTGTGGTAAAGTTTTTTTTTTTTTTAATCATCATTTTGCTTCAAGTTGCAGAACCTATTGATAGTGTTAAGCGAAGATTCTCTGTGTATCCTAAGGTTCATTCAGGTTCTTGCCTGTCGCGGCAGTTCTCTCTCTCACTTTCACCGCCGTGTGAGAATCCATTGCGTGAATAAACTGCAATGACTTACCCATTCCCTGTTCATAACGATTGGGGTGATTTCCCCAACTGTGCTAATAGGAGCTATACTGCTGTGATGTTCTTGCTCATGTGTCTTGGTGAGCACACACAGGAGTTTCTCTAGGGCAGTGGTTCTCACGCGTGGCCTGATTTGTATTCAGTTACATGGAGGAATCTGTTAGTTCTCCCCCTGCCCTGGAGCCTGTAAGCAGATTCAATTCATTTTGGTCTATAAATTTCCAGTTGTAATTCGGGGCATCTTTTTCTCTTCTCTCATCCCAATGTAGTTATTCTGGCAATTTTTACAGATTAAAAATATCCACCAAAATGAGGAAAAATGGAAGAGAAGTAGCATTCAAATCTGTGGGTAACTTTTCCTAGCAAGTCTGGGAAATTGT
>PVKM010025276.1:0-20031 GCA_004027735.1 Carollia perspicillata
TGGGGCCCTGCCGTGACCATATTCCGCATTCCGAACTGGAGATGGTTCCCTTCCACCGTTGTGCTCACGGGACCCAGCAACACCTTCAGGGGAGAGGTAGCACTGGCTTCCTGTTGCAAATCCCTGGTTGCCTGAACCCTGTTACCGGCTTCCTTTGCCTTCCCTCTGAAAATCCTTTCTGTAAACAGTCACTCTGTTAATTCTATTTAGAAATTCCGGCCTATTTTGTGGTCTTTTCTCCTGCAGGGAACCTGCCAGGAAGATCTAGTGAAGAGGGAGTTTTTAAATTCATGCATCAGATGGAAACCACAAATACTGGCACTTCTCAAAAATCTTCCGTCAAAGTGGTCTGAACCACATAGGAGTGACAAGCCCTATGAGGAGCGTGCCTGAAGCCAAGGGTGTCTTCTCAGTCTCCTATCTTATCTTATTCACAAAAATTCTGGATTCTTCCCTAATCAGTGTATAGAGTATTTTAATTATAGAGGTATCATTATAATGATGACAGAATGTTATCCAAAGTCCATATAATGCTTTTAAAGAACCACGAAAAAACTATTTTACTACTTATCTAATTGACTTACAGGTGAGATATTATTTCACCAAGTTTATCGATTTCGAAAAATTGGATGGATTCGAAAGAGAGACATGGTCTGATAGGTTCAGCATTTGCACAATGTTCCTTCATCAACTCTCACGACATCTGCAACACATCCCTTCCACGTGAGCGGAGAGACCAGAATGCCGTAACATAGCAATTGGTTGGGTTGCTATGGGTGGATGTTTTGTGATGTGTCCAGCCCTGAGATTAAGTCTCTTGTGTCACATGGTAACACATGGGCTGCAGAGCCACTGGCCATGCTATTGGACTGGAGACATTTTTATGAAACAATTTCTTTTTTATTGTGTAAATATTGCTACAAATAATTTTCTTAAATCACTACAGTTTTACTCACTGAAGTGTTCATCACTACAGCTCTAATGATTTGTCAGGTTCATGATCAGCTCTTGAATTTTGTTTCCATTGCAGGGGTCTTATATTTGCAACAAAAGCTTTCACAGGTTTGAAAAGACTTGCTACACAAGCTATTGTTCGAGACAGTCTTTCCTAATTAAATGGTGAATTGTTTCACATGATCTAGTTTGGGTTCATTTTTTCCTTTATCAGGACTTCCTATGTGATTTTTTTTTCCAGAAAGAAAAAGAACAATTCAGGTAGCAACCTTTTTCTGGGCCAGGATGGTCTCTATAATACATACTTCCCTTAAAAAAATAAAGAAAAATACAAGTATTCACATCACTGTTAAGAAGAAACGCTGAGAACATCCAGAGACAAGTGAACCAGTCAGCGGCTGCTGCTGTGTCTGGTGAGCCCAGTGGCCCAGAGCCTTTTTTGTCCAGGGCATAGATCTGACACTATCTGTTTACATGTTTGCACATATTTTCTAGTTGATATCATGCCCATTGAATAATCATGTACCTTATTGAAAATTTCTCCAGCTACTTGTTTTTATCATGAAACATGCTGCAACCAACATTCATTCACTCAATGAGCACTTATAGTCACTGAACCCTACACCGGGCGGGCTGACATAGTCTTCCTTGCACTGGGCATAAAACCATTACCAAGACCAGCACGGGCTCTGCTCTCACAGACATTAATACTTTCTCAAAATTGGCATTAGGGGTATAAAATTTTCCATACTGATTCATTCTTTTAATTATTTGGTTAATAAGTAAATATGTATGAAGTGCCTACAATGGGACAGATCAAAGGTCTGCCCAATGCATAGAGGGGCAAAGGACCTGCATAGACATTTCTCCAGAGAAGATATAGAAATGACTGATAAGCACCTGAAAAGATGCTCAGTGCCATTAGCCATCAAGGAAATGCAATTCAAAACCACAGGAAGGTGCCACGTCATACCCACTAGATGGCTACAGCAAAAACAAACAAACAAACAAACCCCACAGACAATAGCAAGTGCTGGGGAGGATGGAACGGGATTAGAACCCTCATAAACTGCAGGTAGGAATGTAAAAGGTTCCCACCACTTTGGAAAACGGAATTGGCAGTTTCTCAGAGTCTTCAACATAGAGTTATTGTTTAAGCCTGCAATTCTACTTCTAGATAAAGACCCCAAGGAATGGAAAACCTATGTACACAAATGTTCAGAGCAGCATTATTCATAATAGCTGAATGCTAGAAACAACCAAAATGTCCGTAAACCCCTGGATAAACAAACTGTAGTATACCTAAGCAACGGAATATCATTCAGCCACACAAAGGAAAGTACTGATACCTGCTACAACAGGGACGAACCTTGAAAACATCATGCCAAGTGAAAGAAGCCAATTACAGAAGACCGCATATCATATGAGTCTATTTATAGGAATACCCAGAATAGGCACATCAATAGAGACAGAAAGTACGTTTGGTTGCTTAGGAATTTCAGTTCTAAAATCGACTGTGGTAATAGCTCCCTAATGCTGTGAATATACTAAAACCACTGAATTGTTCACTTTAAATGACTAAATTATATGTATGTCAAGTATATCTTAGTAATGACGTTACCAAGAAAGAAAAAAAAAGAGAACAATCTATCAAGAGGTCAATACTGGGCTTTGGACTTTTGTCCATCTGTAAGGAGATTAGCCATGCTGACTGTAGTTTCCCAGCGGTTCATGCTTGACCTTTGAGCGTACTGAGGTATCTCACAGGATGGTCTTACGTGACAAGAACACTTTTCTGAGTTCGCTTCTTTTTTGACCGAAGACAAGTTCAATCATAGCTACATTGGGAACAGCTTCAAAAATCCTCCCATGATTTGAGTTTCCCTTTCGAAGGGTTTCCAAAACTGATCTCACCCGTGAGCTTCGGGAAGCTCTCCCTTTGCTGGCACTGTCCACTGTATGACTGGTGGCCTAGTGACTGGCTGTGAAGGGGAATTTCAAGAGTGAAGGGTTCATGTAATTACTGCTTGGGGTTCTCACACATAAGAGGTAACCAAGGTCTATGCTCATTTACATATCCAAATAATAAAACCCATACTCTAATAATTAATCAACCTCTGTGCACATGTGGGGATTTTCTGATTACTGCTCCATCTGGGTCTGAATTCATTCCTCTCTTGGCAAGTGTCTCAGAGAAATGCCAGGTCTGTCACAACTGTCCTTGACTTCAGGATGAATTTTCCCTCGTTTGCTTATGTATTTTCACTGGGTTTAAGCTCGTATTTTATAAACTTCCTGTTTTAACCACTAACATATACCCCTAGATAAAAACAGGATTTAGACATTTTTACACTTTAAAAATTTAAATGTAAATGAAGAACACAATAAATCAAGCCTAGAAGGTTCATTATTGTTGTCTAATGGCACTTCCCTTGTGGCAGGATTAGGAACTGCATGCAGTAAGAAGTCAAAGTAGTTTTGAGATTTGTGTGGAGGGGATTGGGGGAGTGTGTGTGAGAATCAAAACAAGCCCCAGCAAAGTAACATTTTTGAAGGTCATTGGTGATCAGGCCTCAGGAGAAATCCCTCTTGAGCAGGGACTGGAGAATAGTTTCTATAAAGGGCCAGAGAGAAAATATTTTAGGCTTTGTGGGCCACATACATCTCTGCCTAGTTTCTTCTTCGTTACTGACAACCCCTTAAAACCATTGTGAGATCTTCATAAGTTATATAAATGTCTAATCACAATGTTGTGCACCTGAAACTAATATAGTATTGCTATGTCAACTATAACTAAAAATACAAAAAAATTTTTCAAAATTTTGAAAAAATCTTTTCAAAAAAAGAAATCATCCCTGGCCAGTGTGGCTCAGTTGTTTGGAAAATCATCCCATAACTGAAAAGAAGGGTCACTAGTTTGATTCTCGGTCAGGGCACATGCCTGGGTTGTGGGTTTGGTGCCTGTTTGGGGCACTTTTGAGAGGCAACTGATCAATGTTTCTCTCTCACATCAATGTTCCTCTCTTTCTCCCTCCCTTCCACTCTCTCTAAAAAAATCAGTAAACATGTCCTTGAGTGAGGATAGATACAGAAATAAATAAATACAAAGAAATCAAAGATAAACTACAATGACAAACCATTCTTAGCTCACAGGCCTTACCAAGACAGGCTGCTTGCCATTTGCCACTCCGGAGGGTCACACCAGGCCGTGGTGTTGGCATGAACTCCCCTCAGAGCAATAGCTGCCGATCCCCATGGATTTCCCAATAATGCCAAGCTACAATTTTCCCAATCACCTTTATGCATAACTGTGCTTCCCCTTCTGGGGCTTTCAAGGAAAAAAAAGAAGAAAAGCATGAGACGGGCCAACATGGATTATAAGGTTCTGGCAATTTTGCAGGTGACAACGGCTTTTAACTGGTTAAATGTGTACTTAACCAAATATCTCAGTTATAGTAATGCTCCCCAAGGACGCTGTGGCACTAAATCCCCCTTGCACGTGACATACATCCTGAAGCATTCATAGTTTAAGAACCAGAAATCCACCTGTTTAAGGGACTGGTCTGATTTTTTCTGGTAAGGAAGAGTTACCTGGTGAAAATCCGCTGTGCTGATGGAAGAGGTAAGAATGTCTGCCTATAAAACTGGCTTTTATGTTGTACTCTGAAACATCGTTTTATAGGCTTAGATTTCCCAGGGAGAGTAAATTATCCTCAACTGGGGTGTTTATAATCTATGAAACGCAAGACTGCTGAACGACTCAGTGGGTTTTATCATTGCCGCTAGGTTAATTTTTGATTAATCCCCTATCTGGGAAAATTAAATGGACAGCTGGTGCTCCCTCATGATTTGAAGGATCCAAAAAACAGCGTTGTTAACCAGAGGGGTGGGAAAAGCAAACAATCCATTTTGTTATTTCTGTGAAAAACATGAAGCCAGAGGTCATGACTTCTAGACCACAGAAGGCAGCTATGAGCTCTTGAATTTCAACTTCAATGAGAAACAAGAGCAAGGTGTGAAGAGCAGCATAAAACACAGAAGTGTGGCTACTTTCTTAAATGAGTAGTTCTTAACCCGTTTTCCAGCCCCAAGTCTTCCAGGAACAGGACTCTGGCCCCTGGTGCTGTATCACAGCAAGAATCAAGGGTATGGGCAGGAATCTGAAGGGAGAAAGCTCCTCCTACCCCCTCTTCTCATTGGCTGAGAACTGCTGGCGTAGAGGTGAGAGACCAATTATATGAACACAGACTGAAATAAAATGTGTTTTCCCAGTACACACACCATGGCTTAATTGGATAGGACATAGGGTGAGTCAAAACATTGTTTCACCCAGGAGGGTTGTAATTTTAAAGCAAGAGGAGCCCCTAGTGATCATCCAGCTGATTCTTCTTTATGAACCCAAAGAGTTTATGACATGTCAAGGTCACACAGCTTAGTGGCAGAACAGGGACTAGAACCTGGGTCTCCAGACTCCTAGTATAAAGTTCATTTTACTGCATCAGACTCCAGGTTAATTTGCTCTGTTTGATGGGGATGGCTTGTAAACCTGACCTCTGTCGACCTGTCTGACCGTCAATCACAAGAGGGTAGCGAGAGACTATGATTGACTCATAACAGCCTGTGGCCACTAGAGAAAAAAATTTAAAGACACAGCTCAGAGAACGTGCCCTGCTGATCTTTGGTTAGGAAGTCTGTCCTTGTTTATGAAGGAAAGTAGCATTGATTATTGAGATGCCTAGCCCTAATCCAAGCTATAGTTCCATAAAATGAATTATTTAATTTATAAAATTATAAAAATAAATCACTCCATTTACACAAATATTTCTACCTCCTGGCTTTCAGGAAAAGAAAATATTTTAAGTGTGCCAAAATGCGCTGTTCTTAGCTGAATGAATTAATGTATCAAAAAAGACAATCGTCTACAGATTAACTATAAATTCAATTTTCCATGTGTCAGGTTTGCATAAAAATCAAATATACTGGGAATTTCAAAGTTCTTTCAAAAGTTTATTCAAAATCCAGCCAAAGCCCTGGCTGGTGTAGCTCGGTGGATTGAGTGCCAGCCTGTGAACCAAAGGGTCTGCAGTTCAATTCCCAGTCAGGGCACATGCTTGGGTTTGAGGTCAGATCCTCAGGGGGTTTTGTGAGAGGAAACCACACATTGATGTTTCTCTTCCTCTCTTTCTCCCTTCTATCCCCTCTCTAAAAATAAATAAATCTTTTTAAAAATCCAGCCCAAAGGTCTCCTGGGATGAAAATGATTTTTTGGCTAGTGTTCACATCATTTCTCTGATACACATAGGGATACACTTCTCCCAGAAGAGAGCTGTCCCTGAAAGCCAGAATCTCTGTGAGGAGAGAGAGGCAGCAATGTCCCACCATAACCAAGATGACTCTCCAAAATTGAGATTATCATCTGGAGTTCTTATTACTAAGAAACATGTCTGGGAACTTATGAAGTGTCTCCTACTTTTGTTGGAACTGTTCTCAAGAGTTAGTGTAGCTACTTTGAAAATGCCATCTGTCTTGAATCATAAAAACCTAAACAAGTTTCCCTAGTGGTAAGATATTCTGAATGCCTGAACAAACACCATCACTACTTATTGCCATCAAAAACCAAACCTGGAAAAGTAGCATCTTCAGTTTAGATAAGGACTTGCTTCTGTGGCAGAGCAAACTTTTTATGAGAAAGGGGCTACAGTAGGACCCTTTTAAAAAAGAGATTTGCAAAAACTTCCTTACAAGGCCATTTGGAGAGACATTTCCTGAGATAGTGCGTGTATGATGGGCAATTCAGACAGCTTGATGGGCAACAAGCTCTCTGAACAAGATGAATTCCATTCTCTGGCCTCGTCCAATGGTTTTGTCAGGATAAAGACATAGCAAAGGGGTGTTGAGACTAATAAATAATGTAGTCCCACTAGTTGGGGAAAAAAAGCAGGAGAAGGAAAAAAACTTTTCAATGGACACCTAAAAGCCTTACTGCACACCCTGCTGTTTCTAATTAAAAGCTTCTAGAAGAGACTTGTGGGCTCCAACAGCTCAGGCTTAGAGTGCGGCAGAAAGGATCAGGTGTGGAGCAAAGTGGAGGGAGGTGTTACTTAGCAACCTGGGCAGGAGGGGGATGCTCCAGTTGGTCCAACCCAGTTTCTCCTGAAAGCTGCACAGCTGGCAAGACTTTCAAGAGAAGGAAGGAAAGAAAAGTCCTGAAGAGAAATGAGTTCATTGTCTTGCTGCTTCACACACTTAACATAACGAATACATCCTTCTAAGATAAAAGCTAACTTCAATTAGAATTTTTAAAAAAGATTAACGTTGCAAGAGTCCAGGTACCACTCAACAGGAAAAAAGGAGCTAAAAAAAGAAAATCATAGCAGATGACTACCCTTTTGAGTGAGATATAGAAATAAAATATACATATTATATATTTTAATACATCCATATTTAAATATTATAAGGTACCATGAAAAATAAATTCTGCTTCCATTTATATTTGTTTGCCTTTAACAAAAAAAGAAAATAGCTTTTTCGAAAAAAAAAGGATCTAAGGTTCTTCATCTGTGACCTACCTGGTATTTCCTTTCAGATAGTGTCAAACCAGACCAGGACAATGACCGTGAGTGTGTGTGTGTACACTGTCCATAGACCCTGCTTGTTACCCGTGAAACAAAGCTTGGCTAAACTGAGGAATAGAAGGGTTGCTGGAGGTCTTTTCTGCCATTAAATTTTATTTTCAATTTAGAAATTGGGAGAGCCTAGAATGCTGAATTCTATTCAATGAAAGCATCAATTAACTTGAAAATAAAAAATATTCTTACCCACAGGGACATAAGAGAATTCCATAACTCCAGAGTTTGCTTAAGACCATAAGCTTCCAGCTCAAGAGAACACACTCTATTGCAGTAAGAGATTGAATTGAACGTGGTTTTGTCTGAAATCCCACCCGAGGCCTCCGTCAGACAGATCTCTAATCCACGGTAGCACAGCCGTGTGGCACCAAGGCCAAAAGCAGCAACATAATATTTAATAAATTGAAACCTTGCTAACTAAGAGACATCCTCATATTAATTTCAGCATGACTTTCAGGAAACTTGGTCATTATAAAATAAATGTCTGTAGAATACTTTCTCCCTTTCATTTTATTATTTCCATAAAAATAGAAATTTATGTCATATGGCTGATACTTCCATCAGTTAGATTTAGGGAATACTACTTAAAGACTATTACTAACAATAATGATATAAAAATAAATATAGAGTAAAGTATAAAGTGTCTTTTAAAATATTTGTATGCACATAAACATACAGGCATTTTTCCATTCAAGATACATCTTGCAATTAGGTTACTCCAGCGAAGATTAAAGGTAAAAAATCACTTCACTAATGTTTGGGGGAACTGAAAGGTTGAAGAGATACAATTTTATGAAGATGCTTCATGGATCAGCAGCTTCTCTAATACACAAGCCAGTAAATTTGCTTTGGAAAAAGTATGTGTTGATAAATCTTCACAGATATGTTTTCTGTCGATTACTGCCATAAGATATATTTTGTTTAAAATTAGGATTGTCTGGAGTTTGGTGGATTTAATTATTTGTAATTACGCAGCTGTTGTCAGCCTGGGGCCATTTTACGACAGCGGCATCTGCTATGTGGGTCAGGTTCAACTGTATATCTTCTCAAACACAGATTTAATGTGCTATTGACGAAACCATTACTAGAACCAAATTAAAGTCGGGGCTGATGTATTGGTCCACGGGGAGCTGTCAGACGTGAAAGGAGTAATTAGTATTCATTACTTCATACTCCACAACATTCCAATTATTAATGAACTTCAACTTTTGGACTATGCTATATCTATCACAAGCATCTTCGGAGACACTCATTATTAGGAAGAGTAAACTAACATTAGTTCTTTAAAGCCCCCAAACAAACAGAACTCAGAGTAACAAAAACACTATGAATAGCCGGAAACTTTCCCAGGGACGTGCCTTCTCTCAGGAGGAGACAAGCCTTATTCCACCTGCCTTTGAGGAATATGCTGTAATGGAGACGTTCTGGGTGGATACTCTGCCTTCGATCCCTGTGGTTTGTCTCCCCTCCCTTTCTTGTTTTCACTACTGTTTTGTCTTTATAGTACAAAGAGAAACATAGAAAAAAATCAAGTGAAATGTTCATTGTTGAAGATCACAACAGGAAGGCCTATTAGAAAATTTACAAATGTAGATTTGTTTGGGATCTGATCGAGGTAAAATCAAAATTTTCTATCCCTGTTTTAAAACTGCAAATGGGTTTCTATCTCTATTATCAAACAAGGCGTATCAACATTCTCCTGTTAATTTTCCTTTCCAGTGTTTTCCCTAGTTTTTATTTGTTGCATTAAAAGAAAAATAATACCCATTTCTACCAATCTGTTTTTATTTTTCCATATCCCCTTCTAGTTTGCATGTATGACTATTTTATAAAGTTTCTTTCTCTCTTCTTAAACAGTTACATGAAGGAACAAGAGAGCATTGGCTTTGTTTAAACATATTTCTTGTCAGGTGAAACGAATAGAGTCACTAAAATACCAAACTTTACTCCAAAGTACTTTTAAAGCTTTTACAAACAAAACTACTTGCAATATTCTGAGTGTCTCATTATTATTTTCCATTCAAAAATAAGAGGTGGAAAAAAATAGGCTGTAGGAATAGTTCCCCCTGGGAAACAGTGGCCAACGGTATTGAACACAGAAATCTTTTGTATCACACAAAACAGCAGAAGGGTGAAAGCCCCCAGCGCAGTTCTCTGAGAGACCTTGTAACTGTCCGTTGAACACTACTGGTGAGCACGGAAATGTACACAAACACTCTGAAGAACGATTTGGCATCACCTGTTAAAGCTGATGGTGCGCATACACTGCAGCCCCACTCGGCTACTCCACAATATGAACTCTGAAGAAGTGCTTTGTGTACACACCTGTAGATGTGCGTAGGAATATTTGCTACATTGTTGTTCGTAGCAGCATGGCTTCTAATAGCAAAAAGTCTGAAAATAGTGTAACTGTCCTTCAACAAAAACATTAAATAAATTCAGGAATAGCCACACCATTAAATAGTGATGAAATACAGTGGTGAAAATGAAAGAACAAGAGCTAAAAGCAAAAATATAGTAAGGCTTAAGACATAATACTGAGTAGAAAATTCAAGTCCCTTTAAATTATTTCATTATAATGACAGTTTTATAAAGCCCCAAATCAAACTAAAATAAACAATACATTATCTCTGGAAAATGCATGTGTATGCTGAAACTATTTTAAATAAAATAATGGAGTGATAACAAAACTTAGGATACTGACCACCTTCGGGAGAGGAGGAGGAGTGGGGAGGACAGCAGCACAAAGGTGCCTTGAAGAATGTTGGGAATCTTTCCGTTCCTAATTTGAATGATGGGCCCATGTCTGGTTTAATATTATGCTCCCTAACTCCTACATCAGAGAGGTAAGGCACTTTGCAATCTTCACAGAAGAGCTTCAATTCGATTCCTTGTAATGGGCAATAGGGAGTTCTTAAAGCATCTTTAAACAGGGAATTGAAGTCAGACGTGATACTGGACAGACTGTGTTCACCACTGTCCGGGTTGGAGCGGGGTGGGCACAGGAAGAGGCAGAAAGATAACTCCAGTTCGCGTGAAGGAAGGACGGGCCTGAGCCACAACGGGAGGGGGAGATCTGAAAACCAAACACGGGTTCCGAAACACCGGTGGGAAAATAAACAAGGTCTGGGGGGACATGGAATGAAGGAGAAGGAAAGGTTAGTCTAGTCAAGTAGTATTCACAGGATTTCTACAAAAAGATCGTATAGCCTGTTTATTTGGAAAAGCTGTTTAAGAAATTAGGTTTCCACTTATTAAACTTCATAGAATCATAGGGCATCCAAGAAGACTAACTAAGCTCCCTCAGTCCCCATTTTTCTCACCTGTAAAGTGGGCGTGCCCTCTGCCCTGGCATCTCTGTAGATCACCTGATCCACCCGATGGCTTAACTACCACTCTGCAGGTGTTCCCGACCTACTGTCCGGCCAAGACGTCCTTAATAAGCTCATAGGTCGAATGGCTTCTTAGGTGTTAAAGCAGCACCTCAATTTTTGATTGTCTAATAAGTGAAATCATTTTCTTTCCCTACACACATTCATAGTCCTATTCCTATGTCACGTCTCTCCAGAAGTCATTCCGTCGTTTAATCTGGCAGAAAACTGGAAATTACCCTTGAACCCTTCTTCTTCCCTACCAACAACAATATCCAATTACTGACTATGAACTGATGACATTTACTCCTTGAGAATTCTTTGGTTTACTCTCTTCTATATCTCTAGTGACAGCCTTAGTTTAGGCTCATAACATGCCTCAACCAAATTACTGTAATTGTTTGCTAATTAGACTCTGGCTCGAGGTCCATTTCCCTACACCACCAACAGTGCGACATTCCAGAAACATACATTTGATCACATTGCTCCCAGCATGTTTAAGAGTCTTCCCTATCCTTCCCGCGGATTTATGTTCACGATTCTCAAGTGAAAAAATGAGACCCCATGGCTGTTACCCAGGAAGGTGTGGTCTTTGGTCAAAAACCATTGCTGCTGTCACCTAATGTTACTGAAGGCAAAGGGCCCTTGAGTGTGTTTGGGGAAAAAAATTAACAACCTATAGGAAAAGGCCAACCTACAGGCCACATGTGGATGCCTGAGGACCTCTATGTTCTGGGCCCTGACAATCTCTCTGGCCTGTCTCTCCCAGTCCGCCCATCTCTCCACACTCCCCTCCTTGCCTGGCCAACACAAGAGTCTTCACTGATTTGGACCTTACTGCAGTCCCCTTAAACTATTGGGCTGTCCCATGTGTTCTGCTATTTGGTATTGGTTCTCTTGTTCTAGGGTTCTCTTCTCCCATTTGTCTATCTGACAAATGCCCACTCACCCTTCAAGCCTCACATGAACGGTCAATGCAATCATATGTAATTTTTTTCCCATAATGCCTTTCCAAGTCTCCAGTATAGAAATGACAACCCCTTGTCTCGCCTATTTCCGTCATCTCGCCAATGGCACTGTATTCCTTTTATTGGTTATAGGTCTGTCTTTCCCTTAGGGAAATGCAGCTTCTTTAAGAGCAGGATCTGTACCTCATCATGCTTTGAATCTGCAGCCCCCTAGTGCTGAGTATAGCCCCCAGCACATAGCAGTGCTCCGAGAGGCTTATTCAGTGTCTGATGGACGTGTAAGGCTTCACTGACACTCAGGTTCTCTGCGTAAAGACACCCTAAAATCTTCTGCGTGGGACAGGGAAGCAGGAGAAACTGAAGACACAGTTCTGAAATTCACCCTCATACAAGTGGCCTTTCCCACAGGTTAGTGTTTAGAAGCGAGGATTGTTAAGGTAATAACTGTGCACAATAAACAGCATTTTTAATATTCTTATGTATCATTTTAAACTCTCTCAACCTTTTAAAAAATGCTGGAATGATATGACTGGCTCTGTAAAGCCTAATAGATTATACATATTAGGAGAGAGTGAGTGAGAGAAATTGTCACCAAATCTGTTACACCTAAACTTGTGTTACTGAAGGGCCAAGTTAAAGCTAGAGACTATGTATTTCACTAACAAAAAATTTTTGGTCTTCATAATGGAGTCAGAACCTTAATAACAAGGATCTCACTTTAGTGACATTTAAGATATTACACTGTATTTTTAACATCAGACACAGCTACAATTATATTTATGTTAGAGTTGCAGTTTGTCAAGTGGCTTATTAGATTGTTCTCAATGTATGTCTGGGTAAATTCCAGTTTATTAAACAATTACAAGTTGTCAGTCACTGTAAATGGATTTACTTGGTGAGTTGTACAATGTATACTATACTCACTGGTTAGAGACTTTAAAAAATAGAAGTTAGTCACCTTTAAGTAGGCCTAGTTCCCCTTAAAATTGACAGGAATAATCTAGTGATGAAAAAGGAGACAGATACTTTTGAGGCAGAGAGGGGGTGTCAAAGAAGAAGGGGGTGGGGAAGTTCTGAAATTACATGTCTGAAAAGAAAAAAAGAGAGTGAAGAAAACCCAATGAGATAAGCCTGGTGGATGCCGGTCTCTTGAGTGGAGGCACAAAGAGCAGTTGGGATGTGGCCCTCCCCCCTGGGGCCATGCTGCCAAGAATGGAGACGTAATTGCTGCCTCTGACCTTTTATACGCTCAGAAAAAAGACACATGGACTCCTTGGAATTGGCTTCACTGCCTCTGGGAGAATGTCCTACAGAGTGGGGTGTCCCAGGGGGAAATGACAGCCATTTAGCACTTCCCGTGGGGGTATTCCAACTTTTAGGTAGTACGCCATTACTGAGGAGTTAGGGGAGATTTTAGGGGTCCACCAACAGTTTCATTTTTTAATGGTTATATTTTGAGTGTATTAGAAAAAATAGAGCTAGCACAGTGAACCCATAATCTTGAGGATGGTATTACTTGTGATGAGGCTAAGGTTTAAAAACAACATAGTACATGGATTTAAAACTGTCTGAAGAAAAATATTAAGTAAATAAGGATACAAGGGACATGCATGCAGTTCAGGTGAACATACTAAAAAAGGCGTTGTTCAGAGTACTGAAGTTAGAGAAACACTGGTATAAATTCACAAAGGAGCAACTGCCCTCAGGTTTGGGGCAATGCAATTCTCTGTCCGCAAGTCGGAAACTGGGTAACATGAACCGAAATCCAGCAAACAAATAGTCTGAAAGTCTGGATCTCTGAAAGTCTGGATCATGTTGAGGTCGCTTTGGATTTGGAACGAGGCTCTGTGGAATGACTGTGCCCGGTTAAGAGGCTGAGAAAGAAAAGCTGATGATCAAACTCAAACGTAACAGAAAATCTGTGTTAAAAATTCAGGAATACTTACTTTCCTTTTTTAATCGTGTTCCTGCCAAGCAGTGGATCAAGGACGGGATCTATCGTTTCCTCGAGGTTTTCAATTAAGATGACATCTCCAAAGGCCAGGGCAGTTTCGATGGCATTCAAAAACCTTAAAATTCAGTTGGAATGGAGGTAATAAAATTAAGCACCAGGAAAAGTGTTCAAATTTATTTAAATATATTAAATTATATTTAATATTTCCGTCCCATTTTAAGTTGGAAAAACTAACTCAGAGAAAACTATTTTATAAAGTAGTATTCTTTCTTAACTAGATTACATACAAATTGAAGATTAGATTTTGAGATAAATTTCAGTTATTTTTTCGAAGTGAAATTCAATAGTTTGAACTAATAAACCCATGTGGACATTAGTTACTTTTGAAAATAATCATAGTGGAAATAAATGAAACTGTCTAGACATTACTAAGTTTAAATTCATTACATAGATCCTTTCTTGATAAAAATTTCAAATGACACTAAATACCTTGTGGTTTTATCCAACATTTTTTTTAAACCTTTAGGTTCAGTCATATAAAGTAGTGAACTATCATTTTACTTCATTCCCACTCTTCAAAAACAGTCTGTCTCCTTCAAAAATAATTTTCTCCAAGTATTCAGATGAGCAAGGAACACATTTATCTGCGCCAATGCAGATACTCCTTATTTCACCTTACGTGTGAAAAGATGGTGGAGAGGCCAAATAAAATATTAGTAAGTCTAAAATTATCTACTCAACATTAACTGAACACCAGCTACATACAAGACAGCTTTCCACTTATCCGGTAGTGTTATCAGCCCCAATGACAGGAAATCTCGGAGTAGATTTAGTTCTCAAAAGTGACGTGTGATACTTGACCAAGAAATTAAGTTCTCTTCAAGTATTTGGTATTGGGACTTGGAGCTGTGTTGAAGTCCTACTGTAGGCAAAGCACCTATTTAGAAATTTGAATGCAAATAACATGAAGTCTACAGAGGCAGCTGACAGTTCATGTGATAGGCCAAATGCTCTCGAGAAGGATTTCAATACATCATATTTCCATTTTCGGCCTTACAAAATTGACATATTTTTCCTCTCAAATGCAGTATTCACTCTCACCTTCAATCTAATTTCCTCTTCAGGTAGGATACTGCCCAATATAAATGCTTCCCCACTTCATGTGAAACAGGACGAGGCAGATAAGAAGCAATACCAAAGTGCCCCGTTTTCAAAGTGGCAGTGAGGTCTAACAAACGCCAGGACTGAAGTCAGACCCGTTTCGCAGCCGCTAACCAGAGAGCCAATCCTCAGACTTCACATACCCTTTCTGGCCCACATGTGTGACTTTCAGGTCAGTTCCGTACTTGTTCTTGATCCACTTGATTCCCTGTTGCTGGGGGTCTATCAGCAGGGGCCAGCGCTCACAGTGTGTTAGGATTGTGGCATTTTCAGTTGACATTCTGTCACTGGGCAGTCCTTCATTATTCCAGGCGGCGACAGTAGCATCATCCGTCAACATGGCGATCAAGTCCAGGCCTTCTGTCATTGGGATTGAAACCTTTAAAATCAGAGTTAAATGCAATACACAATTAGTGTGGCAGAGCAAAAGACTCCGAACAACAGACCAGGAAAGACATCCAAGCCAAGAGAAGACATGCAAATTTTCTTAGGCTCTCAGAAACCAAACAGAAGTCTCATCATGAGATACAATGCACCCTAGTAAGCCCAGTATTTACCTCTTAGGATTCTGTCAATGGCAGCATTCAACGCCTGGTGCATTACTGCACCTACTGACTTCAAGTACCTCCTACTGCTACTCCAACAGAGTGAGAGTGAGTTTAGACACCAAGAACAATGGTGGACACCAGACATGCATTTGTCTGGTGGAGTCGTCGCCCCACGTAAGCAATGCAGAAACGCAGCACCTTGCTCAGCCCTTTCACCTTTTACTGCAGGCCAACGCCGCACAGCAAGGTTTTGCCTTTCTGGGACGGACTAACGGAATATATTTAGCCCACTGGAACGCCGTCAGTCTGCCGCTTGTGTCCAGGGACTGAGAAGACAGGCTCTCCTCTGCCTACACTGTGACTGTGGAAAGCAACACTGCAAAGTGGGGCGCTGTGGCCTTTAAACAAGAGGAAGAGAGCGAAAGAGAAACCTATTTCAAAGAAGAAGAGTCCTTCCTTATAAAAACGGACCAACAGCACCAAAAATAAATAAGATCACAGAACTCAACTTATTCATTGGCTCATCCATCACCCAACATTTCTTCAGCACCTCCTACACATAAAACACTGTCCAGAGACACCAAAACAAGCAAGGGGAAAAGGCAGTGAGCCCCAAGGCTTGACGGAAACGTGCCTCCGTAAGGGATTATAGAAAGAGCCCTAGCTGGGGTAGGCAGGGCGGCCACAGCGGCAGTGGGGGTTTGACCTACTGGCTGGGCCACAGGGCTTCAGTAAACAAAATACTGGAAAACCTTCCACAGTAAAAGCTGTGATGCCATTTGGTATCGATATAGGAAAAGTGGCAGAATATTCCTCCTGTTCCTGACTACACGGTTATCTGAGAAATAAACTCCATCTCCCAGTGAGATGAACAAGAAGCCTTGGTACCTGGCATGATACAGTTTCCTTAAAGACTTGGGCAAACAGGTATCTTTCAGAAAGCGCACCCTCCTTTTAGCCAAGGACACGTGGCTTTAATTTCTTACCGTCTATTTAATAAATGACTTGAAACAACTGGAAGCTTGAATTCACTTTAATTCCTGAAGCTAAACGGAGTAACAGAAGGTACACATGCAGGTCTTGTTTTGTAATTCAATAACTTGTATTGTTTGAGCACCTACTGTTTGCAGAGTGGAGTGCAGGGAATCAAAGAGAACACCAACCTTCCCCCTTTTATAGGGTCAGTTTAATGTAGTAGAGGGAATAAAGCAGGTAACTCACATTAAAGAATATCCTAAACACTGTGAAATACTTTGATATTTAAATTCTTAGAAAACAACTTGTAGGGTATGTTATTCATGGTGTTATGTTCACATAGGTAGTTGTATGACAATATAAATTTTTTTCGTCAAAATATTTGCTTGATAGTTACAGTATAAGCATCACTTTACAGTAAGTGTTTTTCCTAGGTTTAGGCTGAGGAAAATAAACCTTCATCCATATGTTCCTTCTTTTTAGTCCACTCCTCTTTTGAGAATCTTTTGAAGAAGCCCACAGAAAGGAAAACGAGTTTGGAAACCTGAGCAAAGAGGCAGCCCTTCAGGTCCAAAGCCAGCCTCGCTGGGTCAGCATGGCTCGGACGGTGTGAGCGCTGACCTGTGGCCAGCCGGGATACGATTACGAGATGCCGCTGTGAAAAAGCAAGGAGGCTCCCCGCTCTGGAAAAGAAGCTCTTATGAGAAAGAAAAGAGAAGGCTGGAAGCACCTGCATGAGCTAAGCCGAACTTACCCTCACACCAAATGCGGATCAGAATGTTCTGAAAACTGACCGAGTGGCATATTCCAAAGGAAAACTGGGAACCCCCTGAAGCAAGCCTCCCAGTATCTCCTAATGTTTTGTTAGTGAAACAACAACTTTTATAATGTGTTAAGTGTTTACAAAATATATTCATATACATTCATTGTTTTAATCGTCTCATTTAACTCAAGCAGTTCTACAAAGTGAGTATCTTTTTTTTTTAATTTATTTTTAGAAATGGACGCTGAGGCTCGGAAGGGTTAACACCAATAATAACTCCATGTATCGGGTATGTCTATAAACTGCTAGGTCTGATCACTGAACAGAGTAGCAATGTCACTGTGAACTTGGCCACGTCTCCATCTGTCCTCCAGAGAACAACTTGGGGTGGAAATAATTTCAGATAATGTTATTTGGACCCTCACGACCACATATGCCCCCTAGCCCCATCTTTTCCAGTCACCACCTTCTCTGCTACTCTTTGGCTGGAAACAGTTTAGGATAACACTGTCATTTGGCTCTTCAAGGTCAAGTATGCCCACTGCCCCTGTCCTTTCCAGTTACCACCATGCTACTCGGTTTCTTCCCCATCCCATCCTCCAAACTCGTGTCCCACTGTTGCACTTTCCAAAGACTCCTCCCACTTGCCCTGGTGTGCTGGTCCAATTTGGACTAAGCTCCCTCGCTTTCCACCAGTTTGTCTTAACCAAAACCCAGCTCTCCCCTTGGGCTGTGGCTTTCATCCTCAGTCTGCACATTCGAAGCACATGGAAGTTCTAAAAAGCTGCCAACCCGCAGCCCCCATCTCTAATGATTCGACTTCAACTGGCATCAGTGTTGTAAAAGTTCACTCCCACATGGTTTATGACAGAATATTATGCGGGCACAAAAAGGAATGGGATACTGACACAGGCTACATCATGGATGAACTTTGAAAACATGCTCTATGGAAGAACTTAGTCATGAAAGTTCACATATTGTATGAATTCACTCATATGAAATATTAAGAAGAGGGAACTCTATAGAGACATAAAAGAGATCAGTGTTTGTTTAAGCCCGGAGAGGATGTGGTGATTTGGGGAGTGCTAGCCAACGAGCGTGAGTTTTATTTGGGGGGGTGAAACAACTGTTATAGAATCGCCTATGGTGATGGCTGCACAACTCTGTGAGCACACTAAACACCAGGGAATCGTGCACAGGACTTTTAAGTGAGTGAAATGCGTGGTGGGTAAATTATACCCCAATGAAAAGAAGGACTGAGCATTTGCAACGTTTCAGGAGCCATTCCAGGAAGGAACAGTGAACAAAACACAACATCTTTGCTTCCCAGACCTTACATTCTATTGGGGGAGGGGAAACATGTCAAGCATACAAATGAATAAATGAAATAACATCTTAGAAAGTGGTCCATGCTATGGTGAAAGGCATGGAGCAGGACGAAGGACGCTGAGGGATGGAGGCTGTAATCTTCCTGGTGCTTTCAAGGTGTTATTTTCACAGAGACCTGATGGATGGAAGGGGGTAAGACATGTATTATGTCCTGAGGGAAGACTCTTTAGGAGAGAGGAAGCAGCTAGTGCAAAGGGCCTGAGGTTGAAGCATATCTGATACGTTCAAGGAAGGGGGCCATTGTGACTGGAACAGAGAGGAAAAGAGTAACAGGAAGTACGATAAAGAGATAACGGGGCCGATTCACATAGGGTTTTTATAAGGTCTTGGAGGATTTCTGGCTTTTGCCCTGAGTGTGACCAGGAGTCACCATATGCAGCTGCTGTTAAACACATCGAGGGCGCTCTGGCAGCAGAGGCGCTGGCGCCGAGGTCAGGATTTCAGTCTGGCTGTGCTGTGCTGGAGACGCGGCTCGGATACAGGAGTGAAGGTGCCACCGTCGGGGCCGCAGGTACATTTGGGAGGTGTGGGTGTGCAGATGGCATGGAAGCAGCTCCAAGACTGAAGTCTGGGACTTTCAACATTAAAGGGTTGGTAAGAAAAGAAGGGGTCAACCGAGAAGTCCGAGACGGATTGAGCAGTGAGGCAGGGGGATGGCGGAGGGAGGGTGATGTCTTGGAATCGAGTGAAGAAAGTATTGATGAAGGATGGAGCGATTGACCGTATCGAACAGGGCCACCAGTAGTAGTCTGATGAGGATGGAAGGAGACCGCTAGACTGGGCAATGTGCAAGCAAAATCTGACGAGACGAGTTTTGGTGGAGAGTGGGGACAAAAGCCCCTGAAGTGACCCAGAGAAAATGGAGGGAGGATTTGGAGACAGTGAATCTGGATTACGCTCCTGAAGTCAGAGCAGAGAAATGTAGGTGTGTAGCTGGAGGGGGAGGGAGGGCCAAGAGAAATTTGTTGCTAAATTTTTTTTTATCCTCTCCTGAGGACATTTTCATTTGCCTTTTTACAGAATGGAAGGAAGAAGGGAGGGGAGAGAGAGAACATCGATGGGAGAGAAGCATTGATTGGTTGTCTTCACACACCTTAGGATGGGGGTCGCTCACGCCCATGCCGGGACCGGGAATGAACCAGCAACCCAGGCGTGTGCCCAGACCAGGAACCGAACTGCAGCCCTCTGGTTACAGGAGGATGCTCCAACCCCTGGGCCACACCGGCCAGAGCTGTTGCTGTTCGTTTGTAAATACAAGAAATAACTACGGATTTGAATGCTGGTGGGAATGATTTAGTAATAAATCAGTAGAGGGGGCA